>PVJC01003063.1:0-73567 GCA_004026665.1 Murina feae
TAAAAGCACTCCCAGTACTACTCTCCTCTGAGCAATGAATGCTATTATCCATGCCATCCTTGTGGCCCTTATCTTTATTATCCTATGAGCTCGCCTAGATTATCTGTCTCAGGGATATCTCTCATTGCCCACACTCCCCATATCTCCTTAATAATTAAAAAGGTAGCAATTTTTTAGTATTTTAATTCTGGTACTGCTTAGCGCTTTAGGAGTATAATCTCCTAACAAACTTTGAGGTGGTACCAGTGGAACATTAATTTTGCAGATGAAGAAAGTTTGGAGCAATTAAATGACTTGCCCAGAGTTACACACAGCCAGGAAGTGGTGGAGCCAAGGTCTGACCTCAAAAATGTGACTCTAGTCCTGCGTTGCCCTGCTCTGTTTTGCCCTAGTTGCTCACTGTTCCTATTGTCTAAGGGACCATGTTTTCAACCATAGCTCATGAGTTTAAGAAAAAGGGTTCCTGGCACAAGAGTAGTCAATCCAAGACTAAAGAAAAAAAGATGATTCCCCCCTCAGCCTTTCCAACTAAAACCCAGAGGGAAGATGCCAGACAGTACACAGAGAGTCAGGGCTGGAGAGGCCATTATTATCTCAGGTAAAGGAAAGCTGAGAATAAAGCAAAGTGGAGCGAAATGGAAGTGGGGAGAGATTAACTGATTTGTTCTAGTTGTTTCTTTATGTTACTGTGAATCCAGAACTACCCTATAGTTCCAAGGAACTGGCTATGCTCAGGTGCTAACAAGATTCTGGACCTTAAAGTAAATAAAAATTATTTCTAATAAACAGCACTGTTCTGAGAGCTTTGCACATACCAATTAATGTAATCCCACACAACTCCATGACATTGATACTACTGTTAATACCATTTTACAGATGAGGAAACTGAGACACAGTGAATGCAAAGTAATTGTCCCAAGTCAAACAGCTAATTAAGTGGCAGAGGCAGGAGTTGAATGCTTACAGCCTGCCTCCAGAGTCTCTGCTACAATCATCCCTTCATTGGACACAGTTTGCACAGGTCCCTTGCAACCAAACAAACTAGACCACAACATCACTATTTAACTTTTCACATGATTATGTCTCAACTTCCCAAACAGAACAGAAGCTCTTTAAGGGCAGGAACCAGATGGCTCCTGGGTACTACACAGCATGAGCTATGCAAACTTGTGTTGATGCGGGTGCCTGAATGAAAAAAAAACAGCAGTGAGGCTATGTGTGCAGCTCAGAATCTGTATCACACACAAACTACTTCTGTTGCATAGCAAGTACGTGGAGTAACAGCCTATGGCTGCTTTCTTACACTCACTAGAGCTGATGTTACTAAGCATTTCTTATCCTCCATATTTCATAAACCATAAAACTTTATAAAGCATTCCAGTGATGTAGAGGCTGACGAAGACATCACCATAGTGTTAGAATAAATTATTGACGAGTGTGGCTCTGAGACAATTGACAATCCTCCTCATGTAGGTCAAAAAGTTACAGGGCACTGTGCTTTACACTGTATATCACTTACGATTTGTAACATACACATTCAGATATGAAGAGACAACAATGATGTTAACTGCAAAAACGTCCCAGGCGGATGTAACTCCATGTGCAATGTGTAATACAAGGGACTTGTCTCACACTCATTTAACACAGTGAGGGGCAGCTCATTCAGGACGCTACCCTTGCACGATTCAGGAAATGCCTGTTGCCAATTCTGTTTTCCGCACAGCACCAGGTATGTTTCAGAGTATGCGTAAGGTACTTAGAAGCTTGTTGATTTAATGTTTGAATGCCAGACAGAGCAAGGTAGGGATGGGTTTCGTCAAGGAAAGCTTTCTGGAAGAAGTTGAGGATAAAGAGCCAGAGGGAGAGAAGAGGCACCAACCTGGGTGGAAAAGAGGAAACAGCCTGAGGGTGGGCAAGGGGGCAGAAAGGGAAGTGTCCCTTCAGACTCTTCTCCTCCGTCTTAAATTCCTCCTTAATGATTTCAAGTGTGTTAGTCTCCCCGGCTATAGCTGAGGACTTCCAACAGGCACTACCTTGTGCTTTAGAATCTCCCCAGCCTTCAACACATGCTACGTGTTTGATAAAGGTGAGCGGAATGAGGACTTAGGCACAGCGTCTTGATCCTTCCCGAGACGCGGATTTACACCTTCGTCGAGGGCTGTACTCTCCAGGACTGGCCAGGAGAGAATTGGGCACAAACTGGCTTTCGGCTCTTTCTTCCTTGCTCTGCTGACCCTGAAGGGGGCTCCCTGGGTCTCTCACAGCTCATATCCAGAGAAAGAACTACAGGGAAGCGGCAAGCACAGCTCTGACAAACAGCAAGGCAGTTGGTCCGATGCTCGGGGACCAGTACCAACTGGCATTTTCCTTTCCCTTCCTTGAAACCAAAAAGTCATTTCAATGCAATAGTAGGACAGACTGAGATTAGGTTAAGAAATGAAGACTGCACCCATTTCCCAAGAAAAAATGCAAAGGAGTTTATGCATCAATTATTTCAGGATTATCAAATCACAGTCCAGTTCAGAGGCTGAGTGGGCAGAGTGGCAGGGAGGTACTACCTGAAGCTCAAGGACTGAGGGAGCAGTGACTGCAAGCTGTAGAGAGGGAAGGAGGAAACCTCAATTGCCCCCTCACAGTTAGCATGTGAGGACCTACAGATGTAAGGAGAGGTCTGGAGTAAGAGTGAAATTTAGGATGAAAGGTGGGAGACAGAATAGGCAAAATGAGGGAACTACCTTAGGTTTGGGGTCACATTTCTTGGAAGTGGCACAGAGCTAGCAGATGAGAACGCTGGCCTCCAGTCTTGTTCCACTAACAATACCCCTTCTAATAATGTGCCTCTTCCCAGGGTACTTCTGATTGGCATCTCCAAATGGCCACAGTCATTCAAGTCTGTTATTCATGCTGTGTCTGCCCTGCATCTAGATGAAATCCTCTGAGGGGTAAGGGTTTGTTTGTTGTGTTTTTAAGTACTTCAATGAAAGCAAACTGCTATTTATTTATTTTTTAAAAATTATTTTTAATTCTCACCCAAGGATATTTTTCCACTGATTTTTAGAGAGAGTGGAAGAGAAAGGGAAAAAGAGAGAAATATCCATGTGAGAGAAACACATCAACTGGTTGCCTCCTCCACAGGCCCCTACCAGGGCCTGGGCCAGGGAGGAGCCTGCAACAGAGGTAGGTGCTGTGCCCTTGATCAGAATAAAATCCATGACCCTTCGGTCTGCAGGCTGACCTCTATCCACTGAGCCAAATTGGCTAGGGACAATCTGCTATTTATTATCAATATTAGCTGGCATCATGGGTGTGTCCCCCTCCGGCTGGAAGCTCAGTGGTTAGAGCATTAGCTCATAGACTAAAGGATCCTGTGTTTGTTCCCAGTCAAGGACATGTACCTGGGTTGCAGGTTCACGCTCTGTCCTCAATCAGGGCACCTGATGTGGCTCTCTCACATCAATGTCTCTCTCTCTCTCTTTCTGCCCCTTCCTCCCTCCCTTTTACACTCTCTGAAAAAGCAATTGGAAAAAATATCCTCAGGTAAGGATTAACAACATCAACAACAACAAATATACTAGCATATATACTAGAGGCCCAGTACACAAAATTCACGTACTTGTAGGGGCGGTTCCTCAGCCTGGCTTGCGCCCTCTCACAGTCTAGGATCAGACCTAAGCCGGCAGTCAGACATCCCTCTCACAGTCCAGGGCTCTCGCAGTCCCAGACTCCTTGCTCCTTACCACGTGCCTGCAGTGGAGGCACGAGAAGCGCTGCTGCGCTCGCCAGCTGTGAACCCGGTTTCTGGGGGAGTGCACTGACCATCACAGGGCAGCTGCTGTGTTGAGCATCTGTCCCCCCACCTCACCCCCGCCGTGGTCAGTGCATGTCATAGTGACTGTTCCACCAGTCATTCCTCCACCATTCAATCAATTTGAAAATTAGGGTTTTAGTGTGTGTGTGTATTAGTTGGCATTTTTTAAAAATGTATTTTTAGCTAGAAGGGGTCAATGAGGGAAAGAAGGGGACATATGTAATACTTTCAGCAATAAAGATTAAATAATATACTTTTTTTTTTTCAAAGATGAAGGGAGAGGGAGAGGGAGAATCATTTATTAGCTGCCTCCTGCATGCCCCACAGTGGGGATTGAGCCTGCAACCTGGGCATGTGTCCTGACCAGGAATCGAACTGTGACCTCCTGGTTCATAGGTTGATGCTCAACCACTGAGCCATGCTGGCAGGCAACTGGCATCTTTTTTAAGTGTCTGTCCAAGAATGCCTTCTTAAACCTTGACTCTATCTTCTAAGATCTTCTAAGTCAGACATCAATACAGCAAATTAACATGTTGAGAAGAGTGACATGCTAAAACACGGAGTAAGACTGCTTGTGAGGAAAATGCAGGAGAAGCAGGTAAAATAGGAAAATGTATCCCCTACTTTTTTGTTACAGAATTCCAGAGCTGGAAGGGTCCATGCACTAATTTCAGGATATTGAGTCTAGGACGCTGCTAGAATAGCAGAAAGAATTAGAAGCATAAAGCCTGGGGAAGGCCTAGAGTCCTTGGGAAAGAGATGAGGGAAGGACTCGTCTCTTGTGTGTTTCAAGTCCAAAATGATTATTCACTCAAGTATGTCCCAGCATGTCCTGCTGCCGTAACCAGTGCCATCCCTAACCCCAGGCAAGGTACCAACCTACCCCCAACAGGGAAGCAGTGCCAGGAGGTGGGGCTGCCCTGGGGTGTAGGGGGATAGGAGACAAGGGCTGAGGGAGGGGGTCACAGCCCCATATCCTCCCATTTACAGGAGACAGGCCCACTCCTATTGCCAAGCACACCAGGACTCCACAGAGGATGAGAGACCCAGAAAAACGTATAGAGACAAGCAGAGGGGGAAGTAGGAAAAAGAATGGCGGGGCTGCTAGGGAAAGAGAATGGGAACTTGTGGTCTGCAGAGCTGGCATAAGAAAGCCCCAAGACAAACAACTCTTTTGCCCTTGAAGAGCTGGGCTGCCAGAGCCTGTGGAGCCTCTATTTATCTGGTGCTAAGACCGAGCTGGACTGAGAGAAAAAACAATAGGCCTGTTTTCCCGAGCTCTTCCTGTGACCCAGAAAGCCCACACAAAAAGGAAGAGGGGGGCAAAGGCAGTGTGGTGGCAGTGTGGTACCAAGGCACAGCCCAGGGGAGGAGGCCTTCCACCTCTCAGAAGCTCAGCAGCAGCCTCAAAGCCACACCCAAAAACCCAATAACCTAATGCTAAAACAGTGCACCCATGCAAATGCAACTTGAAACGCCATCCCTTAGTCTCACTAACCCTAAACTCCTTCTATAGGAGATACTCCACCACCAGGGGAGAGGCGAAGGGCCTGTGAGATGAGGGGCAGAAACAGGGCTGCTCCAACAGTTCAAGTCCCACAAGGCACAGGCTTAGCCTACTCAGTACTGGCAGAGATAGGGAGTCGGGGGATTATTCTGGTAGAGGAGTGGATACTTAGACACCCTTCAATTAGCTATGAGTAGCTTACAGGATATGTGTGCATGTGCACATGATTTAAAAAAATACAGAAAGGTGTGTGTATGTCAGAAAGAGAGTGCATAAGAGAGGGAAATGAGAGTGGATGTGTGGACTGGAGGTAGGGAAGTGGCAAGAAAAGTTTCATTATGTCACCTCTTCCTTCCTACCCAAGCAGAGAAACCAGACCCAACTGGTTCAGATGCCTGCCTTTCTCAGCAAGAGGTGGTCCTCCAAGGCCTGAGTCAGTCTCCATCAACCCCTAAATCAACCAGGGGAAGTATGCTGCATCACCCCCATTCCTACCCCACAGGGCTTGAGCCAAAGCATGAAACAGATGAAATATTCCTATAGTGAGAAAGGAAGTCCTGAGCTCTTCCTGTGACCCAGAAAGCCCATATAAAGTGGAAGAGGGAGCAATAGAGGAGAGGGATCATCAGAGCAGCTCTTCATTGGACCAACAAACTGAAAGGAAGACAAAGCGAAAGGAAGATTAAAACCCTCATCAGCCCAGTCACAGTGGCTCACTGGTTGTCGTCATGTGCACGGAAAGATGAAAAGTTGCCAGCTGGATTCCCGGTCAGGGCACGTATGAAGGCCAGCAATCAATGTATCTCCGTCATATGGAAGTTTCTCTCTCTCCCTTGCTCCCTCCCCACATTCCTCCCTCTAAGCATGTCTTCAGGTGAGGATTAAAAACAAACAAAAAAACCCCTCATCAATCCCCCATTGTCCATCACGTCCAATAATAAACTGGACTCAAATAAAGTCTTCAAAAAACTCCTTTCCCCAGCTTTCATCACTCTGTAAAACTGACTCTCTACTCTGCTCTGGGCTAACCTTACCTCTCACACTGTGGAACTGAATCAGATTCTTTCATTCTGGTTCCACACAGTGATGTACTAGTACTTTGTTTAGCTATTGGCTGTTATACATGTTTTGAAGTGTTTTTATGGAAAAAGGGAAGAAATCAAATAGGCTCCCGGAGGAGGTGGGAGGGGGGAAAATCCAGGAATGATATGCTGGGGGCACAATAGTTTTTAAGTCACTCCTCCTGAGTCTCTATGCCAGGACACACACATGAACATACACGCTTGCAGATACACGCAAAGGCAAAAACAAGTTCAGACATGACACATACATGAACATAAATACCATTCTAATCAGAAACCAGTCAGAGCAGAGGGGGCACCGCCTCAGCAAGGAGGTTAGAAGCAGTTCCCCTCCCTGTCTCCATGTCCAGGATCAGGGACCCTGGGCTGGTGCTTTCTCCAGACCAGAGGTCTTTAGGGCTGCAGAGACCCACAGGAGAGGGTAGCTGACACATGGAGGGAGCTAGATGGTGTGCAGAGGAAAGTCAGGCAGAGGGGGAAGGAGCGAAACGGAAGATGGACCAGAATTCAAGCAGCCTTGTGCTGGTTCTAAAATGGCCGCAGGCAAGGCAGGAGACAGATGGTCCCTTCCTGATGCTGAGCTGGAGAAGTGGGGAAAGGAAAAAGGAAAATATAAATACCATTACAGTCAGAAATTTAAAAATAAACCCAAAAACCTAAAAGACAGACAGCTTGTTTCTGAAGTTCCGCCTGACCCTGAGCCGTCTAAGGGAAAATTGAGAATTGCAGGCCTAGGGGAACAACCCCTGCTCTCAGGTCTGAAGACTGCTGGAGGTCACTCTGGCCATCCCCTGCCCAGACTTGGCAGACGTTGCCAAGTCTTCTAGGCAGCTGAGGCGGAACTTCCCTTTTCCCCTCCAAAACTCACTTCCCAAGTCTCAACTTTTTTTTGTTTGTTTTGTTTTTAAACAGATTTTTATAGATTTCATATAGGAAGGAATAGCAAGAGAGAGATAGAAACATCAATGCTGGGAGAGAACCATTGATCGGTTGCTTTCACCATGCCGCCCACTGGGGATTGAGCCCGCAACCCAGGCATGTGTCCTTGACCAAAATCGAACCCAGGATCTTTCAGTCCTCAGGCCGATGCCCTATCCACTGAGCCAAACAGCTAGGGCAAGTCTCAACTTTTTAAGATCTTAGCTTTTAAAATGTTATAAGCCATCAGAGCAATTTGATCTTTCTGCAACGGCAGGATCATTTTCATCACCTCATGGCTACAACCAACTGCTGCCATCAGCCAACTGCCCAGCACCTCACAATCCACACGGTGCCTTCACAGCCGTGATCTCATTTGCGCTTCAGACCCATAGGGAAGCCAGCTGGACATTATTACCCCATTTCACACATGAGAAAACCAAGTCTCCTAGAAGTTAAATGTTTGTGACGGTGAAGTCAGAACTCAAGCTTGCTTAGTCTTCTGATGGCAAATCCAAGGAGGCTTCCATAGTCCACCCCTGGCTATGTCCACTAGATTCCATTTGCATCTGGGCCAAAGAAGTTCTTCCTCAGGCTCGGATCTGACTGTCTTATAGCTGATCATCCCAGGACAATTTATCTGGAGCTTTGCCAGTTCCCATCTTGGGGTCGTTCTGTTTCATGCTAGGTTGGGGACCAGGCTGAGGGGCAAGAGCCCTACACTCTACCAGATTTCTTTCAGTTCTTCTAATCTGTCATGTCCTTTCTTACTTCAGGGCCTTTGCACATGCTGTTTGCTCTTCCCTCCTTACCTGAATGTCCCATGCCCATTCTTTCAGACCTCGATGTATGTAAGCATCACCTTCGCCAGGAAGTTTCCCTGACTATCCTCTGCTCTCGCAGGACTCTGTACTGCCCCCTTCTTGGCACCAATTACATTTTTGATACTGATTCTTTAACTGGCTGTCTTCTCTGCTAGCCTAAGTTCTTGGAGGTCAGGGCCACACTCAACACCACACTCTGTTGAATGAATAAATACAAACATAAAAGAAGGTTGGTGTTACCTAGAAAAACCTTCCCTTCTCCTTAATACAATGGTTTCTAACAATAGTTTGGATTTATCTCTTCTTTCAAAATAATCCATGAATATTTACTTAAAAGCAATGCACTAAATCAGCTACTAAATGTGAATCCTTTTTAAATAAATTTATTGAGTGATTTTAGAGAGAGAGAGAGGAAGAGAGAACCATCGATTTGTTGTTCCAGTCATTTATTCATTCTTTAGTTGCTTCTTGTATGTGTCCTGACTGGAGATCAAACCCGCAACCTTGGATATTGAGATGAAGCTCTCTCTAAACAACTGAGCTACCTGGCCAGGGCTTGGAATCTGTTTTTGTCATGTGAATCAGCACCCCCTAATTTATATATTTGGTATATAGATGTCATTAGAAAGTGGACTTTCTGAAAGCTGGGAACTCCTATATAGTTGGCAAAACCCAAATGGGAACATTAATAAGGACCCCAAGACCATAGGAAGCAACAGGGCAAGAAGAGATAGAGTGAAGGCTTCCTGGAGGAGACAGGAGCTAGGTATTCTGAAAAGGAGAGAGAAGTGGGCAGAGAATGGGGTGCTGAGGACAGAAGGTGATCCCACCTCTGAGGACAACTTACAGGAAGATTCAAAATTTTAAGAGGAAATTTTGCAAGGATGGATTTTATTTATTTATTTACTTACTTATTTACTTATTTATTTATTAGCAAAATGTAAGCCAGGAGTGTAGTAAAAATGGAATGGTATGAAATGGTTCGTGTTTATACTTCACTAAGGATCAGAAGGCCTGGGCACTCATTCTAATTCAAATCAGCAAATTATTTAACCTCTCAGAGTTTCTTTTCCTGATCTACCCAAACTCATCTCACAAGAATTCATGGATGTAAACATCTTGAAATCCATAAAATCCAACAAATTTGCAGTTATTATGAAGAGACTGCCTCATACAGAGCAAGGAAAAACTATGTCAAACCTAACTGTTCATCAATGATGAATGGATAGAAATGTGATACATCTATGATGGAATACTACTCAGTCACAAAAAAGATAAAATATTGCCATTTGCAACACCATGGATGGGTCTTGGGGTTATTATGCTACACAAAATAAGTCAGGTAGCAAACAAAAACAAAATCCATGTTTTCACCCATATCTGGAATATTAAAAAAGGAAACAAAAACAATTAAAAACAAACTCAGAGATATAGACAACAGATTGGTAGTTACAGGGGAGAAGGAGGGTGAAATGGGTAAAGGGGATAAAATATTATGGTGTTAGATGCAAACTAGACTTTTGGGGGTGAATATGCTATAATGTATACAGGTATCAAGTCATACACCACCTAAACCTTAAATAATGTTATTAACCAATGTTACCCCCAAATAAAAAAAATTCACATGCTAAAAAAAATAAAAAGGTCATTTACTCATAAGCCTGTTGGTGTTATTAGGATTTAGAGTGAAGAAGTAGCAACTAAGTAGAAAGGAAATAAGATGAAAAAGTAGAGTTGAGAGGAGGGCAGGTGAAAGAGAAGGGAGAGAAAAAGATCATGGCCTTGGAGGTAGAGCTAAGAGGGGCAGGGAGGAGGGGAGTCCCTGGGAAGCAGACACTAGGGAAGGCAAGAAAGGGCCGAGTATGGAAGCAGGAGGCAGGCAGGGAAGGGGGCAAGACATCAAGCTCATTCAATCTGGCAGACACCAAGCTCACAGAAGAGGGTAACAAAAATCAGGGGCTGGATAATAAGAAGGCTTCTCACTGCTGATTTTCAATTGGAGCACAAACAAATCATTATACCTCATTGCCAATCTCCTCCTGTGAGAGTCAGGTGTCCACAAATCCAAGGCAAAAGACTGGGGAAGCTTTATGACCAAGAAAACACTTGTCTTACCCCTGTATGCTTCTAATTCCAGATGGGAGACCAACCAGCTGCCATGAGAGAAAGAATGCTATGAAAGACCAGAGGACTATGAAAGGAGAAATGGGAAGGAATGGCCATCTGAGTAGATAAAGGGTGGGGCCAGCAGCGAGGGGAATGGAGAACTGTCAGAATCAGGCTTAGAAAGGAAAACCAGGCTTAGCCTCCAAAGGGTGGAGACCAGATATTCTCTGGCTCTGCCAAGGACTAACTCAGAATAAATTATAGTCCAAAGGATGTAGGTGAGACAGAAGGAACTTCCTGACCAACAGGATAGAGCAAATATGCTCACCCAACTTTTCAACAGACCCATCTCTCCTCTTTCTCCTAAGAAAACCTTGCTGCCTGCATTCACATCAACTCTAGAGCCCAGGACACCAGTTCAGATATCGAGTGCCTACTAGACAGTAGAGTGTGGTAATGAAAATAGAAATGGGGTTTACAGGAAGCGGACATTAAGAACATGATGACACAATTACACAAATCCAACTATAAAAAAAGTACAAAACCCTTAGAAAGATGAAAGGGAGGTCATGGTGAGGGAGGTGAGCCAGGAAAGGCCTGCTGGGGAAGTGATATTTAAGCTAAGACCAAAAGGTTAAGAGTTAAGCAAGGAAAGGTCGGGTAGTAGGAAAAGCCCAAGGATCTGAGGTTGGAAAAGTCTTAAATCTCCTCCAGGCAAGGCCTTGTGAGGAGCCAGAGGCCCTAGCCACCCACCCAGGAATCTGTGCCTTTCGCTAAAGCACTTCGTACATTTTTGTGTGAATGTCCTGTCTTACACATCAGAACAAAGCAATGTATCCCAATCAGAATGTTCCCAAGGGTGAGGCACAGGTCCCACCCCCACCCCCACCCTCAGGCTCAGTGCTTCCTCTGGGTGGGTCCAGAGAGCCTTTACACAAAAGTGTAAGCAGGGCCAGAGTGACTGCCTAGCTACTGCAGGAAATTCCTGACTCAGGGGGCAGGACAAACAGGAGTTTCAAGTTCAGGTATTAGATTTTAAAGTTGCTCTTTCTTCCAATGAAGCTGGAAGACTTTCAGGAGATGGGGAGGTCAGGCTCATGGAATTCTATGCCCACACGTGGGGGCTCAGTGACTCACCCACCCACAGCCATTACGCTAAAACTCAATAGACTGGGGGGTCGTTTTCTCTTTCCCAAACAAAACACAGGAGGAGAGGAATATTAACAGAACCCCAGGAGACACCCTTTCTGGGTGCTTTCTTTCACAAGAGAAATCAGGCAGCTACCACCTATCTAATGAGCACTTACCCGACCTAACACTTGTATTTAACCCTTGCAACAGCTCTGCTGGGTGGGTCTTGTTATCCTCATTTGACAAATGATGAAAATGAGGCACAGGGGTAGTAATGACTTTGTCAGAGGTCACACATTAAGTGACAGAACTGGGATTTGAATGAAAGCCTGTCTACAAGGGCTATGCTTTTTGGGGATGAATGAGGGGGAAGGTCCTACCTTTCTGGCCCCACCCTATCTTCAAAACCCAAGTAAAAATTTCCTTTCTTACAGGGTCAATCCTCACCTCGTGGGGCTGCTTGCTCTCCACTCAGCAGTAAGACTCAGGAAACAGTCTCTAGAGCACACATATTCTGAGATTCATACTTCAAACAGTCCTTTAGATCTTTGTCTTGTGTTCTTCCCAGATGTCCAGCTGCATACCCCAACTTTATCCCCACCCTGAAATCTTTTTTTTTTAATATGTATTTTTATTGATTTCAGAGTGGAAGTGGGGGGAAGGGAGATCCTCTATCCTGTAAAGGTCAACTTGCCCCAGCTCGTTTGCAGCTCAGTAGGACTTACTGCTACTGCTAGAGATAAAGAAATAGTAAAATAGTCATGCTCTAGCCAAAACTTATGAGTCTGTGAGAAATAGAGCAACAAACTTTGTGCGTCACCTTTTGTGCTTTTTGCAAATAAAAGCTTGCTTCTGCATCTGGTCACTGCTGTAGTGTCAGTCCTCACTTCGGTGGGGGCTGGCGCTGCAGCCAGCTGTCCAGCTCAATAAATCCTCGCTTGCTGCTTAAGACCTCATTGGACTTGGTGGTCTTTTATCTCTTGCATGTTGCTCCACAACAATCCACGCAGCCAAACTGAGATCTTTACACAGCCAGAGCTGCTGTTTCCCAGACCGACTCACACATCATCCCTAGTTACCCAACTCTGGCCAACCTCCTCCAATATCGTTTTTCTCAGCTCCTCCCTTGCCCAGCTTCATACACACTATCACCACCCCACAAGTTTCCTTTCCTCAGATATACTACACTGCAAATCATGCGTTGGACATTCAGATGTTTAAGTCAGTGATGTGAACATAGTAAGCACTCAAAGATTTTTAGGAAGGGAGGAAGGAAAGAAGGAAGGAGTGGACTCCTGGGTCTAGAAAAACCTTAGGTTTCATCTGGTCCAGTAGTTATGGAAGGAAAATGCATCGGATTACCTGGGGCAACACACACACCCGGCCCCACCCTGAAGGACTGAATCAGCTCCGAGGGCTGGGCCTGGGTATATGTAGGTTAAAAAGGTACCACCGTGATTCTGATTCAGCCTGTGACTAAAAGCCACTGTTCTCATCTCCTTCTTCTGCTAGTGAGGAAACCATCCTAGAGAAAGCACTCTCATCTTGTAAACTAGAGATGGGACTGAAGCTGGAATCAGGTCTCCCAGCCTCTAATGCCATGCTCACTCCAAGTGTCACATTGCCTAAGCTTCAATAGCCTCTACAGTCAGTAGGCCTCCAGCTAGGAGCTCTCTGGAGACTGTCAATTTTACCCAGTCTGAGGAACTTAGGAGTCCAGGGCAGGGAATCTGGGAAGTATCTGGGCAGTCAGCACTGACTTGCGAAACACACCTCATCTGTGCAGAATGACCTTGGACCCCAGGCTGACCAAACACATGGGAGCTCTTTGTTTCTGGTGGGGACTGGGCAATACAGAGGCGTGGTTAAAGCACAAGAGTATTGGAAGTCAGACTTAACTAGCTCTGAGACCTGACCTACTGCTGGCACCTTAAAAATGTAAGATGGGCCCAGCAGGTGTAGTTCAATAGTTGAGCATCGGCCTACGGACCAGGAGGTCAGGGTTCAATTCCCAGTCAGGGCACATGCCCAGGTTGCAGGCTGGAACCCCAGTGTGGGGCGTACAGGAGGCAGCCGATCAATGAATCTCTCTCATCACTGATGTTTCTACCTCTCTGTCTCTTCCTTCCTCTCTGAAATCAATAAAAATATGTATTTGGGGGTGGGGGGAATGTAAGATGGGCCCAGCTGGAGTGGCTCGGTGGACTGAGTGTTGTCCCATGCACCAAGAGGTCACAGTTCAGTTCCCAGTCAGGGCACAATGCCCAGTTGTGGGCTCAATCCCTAGAAAGAGCATGCAGGAGGCAGCAGATCGATGTTTCTCTTTCGTCGATGTTTCTATCGCTCTCCCTTCCTCTCTCTCTAAAGAAATCCATAAAATTACGTAAAAAAAAACAAAAACTAAGATGGCCCGTGAATGCTCTGCTTTAAACATAGGCATTTAAATCACTTTTTACTTTTATTAGTGATGGCAATGATAACCATATGCCGTCAGTGAGTAATACCATACTGTAGGATAAGACCTAAAAACTGCCGTGTTTCCAGGAGTGAGTGAGTGGAACATTTCTTCATTCAAATTTTGAGCACCAGGGTTCAGTAAAACAGGATCAATCCAAAGAAAACAATCAACCTCAATTCACACGCACAATCACCACCTCATAAATACACCTTTGCTTACATACACTACACTGCAAATCACACATCTGGTATTCAGATGTTTAGGTGTTGTGAACAGAGTGCCCCACACAGTAGGTACTCAAAGGATTTTCAGGCTCAGTCTAAGAGAAAAGTAGGCTTTGGGTTGCGGTGAGAGGGATTGTGGCATGAAGGGCCATTCGGTATTGGGCAGACCCTGGAGAAGAAAACACTGTATATGTGTAACCTCCTTCTGTTGTGCATAGAAGACAGGAAAAAAGACTACGAGTCCTTAAGCTCTTCCTCAGGCCTTGGAATCCAATACAAGAACTGGTGATCTAGGGACATAGGCCTGAACAGTGGGCCCTAAATTGTCACCCCCAACCACTAGCTCAAGGCCTCTGTGGCTTGGATTTTGACCTGTAAGGCAGGCTTCTCCTGCCTTCCTTTCTTCCTGGGTGACTTGAGAGCCAAGCCTGTCTCTCCTTCCTTTTTTCCTCTTTCCCCATGAAGGTCAATGAAAAAATGTAAACAGTGTGGACAAAGGCAAGTGAGGCAGGCCACTGAATTGGTCTAAGAAATCTAACTCAATTCTAGGTCATGCTTTGGGTCTGTCCAGCAGTGTAGACACCACAGAGGTATGCAGAGCCTGACCTAGCTCCAAACTGCAGGCTTGAAGGCCCAGAAGGGAACATTAAAGGGGCCTAAAAGGCCACCCATGGTTTCCCCAAAACACATTAGCAGTTAACCGCCTTCTTCTTTCCTTAAGAATTTAGGTGTTTTCCATGGCCCACAGTCCCACATGAGAGAAGCATCCAAACTCATACTACCTGATATTAAAAACCTACTCCCTTTAATTGATGTCACCCACATATAAGCTTTCATAACCTAGAACAGTTCCTAAAAAATACACATATACATGTTTGTTGGATAAAGCTTCCAGCCAGAAATATAGCACTCAGAGAACCCATCGAGTTCTGCTCCCCTAAATTAGGAGATACGTAGTGAGAAGTGAATGGACAGCTTCGTCAACTTGTCCCCATCAGCAGCTCCACTCCCAGCCACCCACCCACCGCCAATGGTCCTTTTCTCCAAAGAATCCAGTAGGCAAGTTGCCTCTACATCTGGTTCCTTTTCTGAAATTTGAGTGATGACACCTGTGTTCAAGGTGACCAGAAAGATGAGACAAAGGTGCCGTCCTTCTCAAACACTGAGTGCACACCCCCGTCTCTGCCTCATACTGCTTAGGCTTTGGGGTGGTTCTGTTTAATAGATTTTTTTGAAAACTCTTTCCTGAGCCACTTAGAATTAAAGACCAAGAACTACATGCTTCAGCTACTTTCTTACAAATGTGTCTTGAAAGAAAAAGTGGGTGGGTGGTGAAGAGAGAACATGAAAACCTTCTTCCTTACAGTCTAGCTCTGAGCAGGCCCATTCTACGTCCTGAGGTGTGTTGGCAGACAAAAGCGTTAGAAGAGATATATGCCATGCAGAAAAGTAATGCAAAGCCTACATTCCTCTCTCCACCCCAGAAGAAGTAAAAGGTCACTTAGGAACTACTTTCCAATTCCATCAAAGAAAGCTGTCTAGCACTCCACCTAACCTTTCCCTCATTCATAAGAGGCACTATTGGAAATTTAGGTGGAGAAAAAAAACCCCACAATTTCTCAATGTGCTGTCCAGACACTGTAGGGTGTTTAACACCTCTGATCCCCAAATATTAAATGTTGTTAGTGCTTCCAAGACATGTGACAATTGAACCTCCCACCCCATTTCCAAACACCCCCTGGGAGGCAGTGCGTGGAATGACCTGTACTGTTTTCTGTTGCAGTCTCAAGCTCATACAAGGCACGCTTTGGTGCTTGTGGACTGAATCTAGTGGGAAAGGACAAGTCACAGGAATGTTTAAATCCATATCTCCTACCAAGCAGATCATTGCTGAACTCCTACTATGTGCTTAGCATTTTTGTAAGCACTGTGAGAATTCAATGGACAATACAGATCTTAGTCCCTATACGTAAGGAAGTGATGGGGAAAAACACACCATAAAATATTATTCAATAGGAGGTAATATATATATAGCAAAATGCTAAATTGTAAGGTCTGTGAGAAGGCGGAGAGCACAAACAGTGAGGACTAGCATAGTCAGGAGAGTCTTCGTGGAAAAAGCAGTTGAGGTAACTCTTGAAGGAGGTGGAGTTTTCTTCACTCAGCCCCTTTTGATCCTCAGTCTGTCCCTGCAAGCACTGTTGTACCTAGAAAACTCCTCCAAACCTATGGTTCCGGGAGCAGCTCCGCACTGCAAGCCCTTCAGATCCCAGCCTCAAATGGTTCCTGGTAGAAGAGGTTGTGAGGACTTTCCCATTCTTTTTCAGAAGACCAGATAATGTCAGGCCTTCTTTAAGGAGGCCTGCTCTTCCTAAAGGCAAGGCAGGGCTGCACTCCCTGCCACACGCCCTGACTCAGTCAGACTCGGAATGGAGGGAGTTCCCGGCTGTGATTACAGAAGCTCTCCACGTCACCTTCCCTTCAGCCTTGTAAGAGTCTCCTGCTGTGGGGACATGCACTTGCTAGGTGAGTCTGAGGTCCTAACTACCTCTCCTATCAAAGGTTTTCTGCCTCCTCCCTTACCAACCATCACCATTTCTCTTAGGCAGAGAGTCCATTTCCTCCACTCGTCTCTCTCCAACCACTAAGGCTCCTCCCACAGGCTGTGCCATCAAATATTTCTCAGTCTATCCCACTGCCTTCCACTCTGCCACCCCAGATACTGAAGCTGCTCCTGGAGTATGGCTCCTCCAAGAAGCCCAAGACTGTGGCTTCCTCACTCGTTTCATTTCAAACATGCAAAATCAGTAACACTCCCCCTACACACCCACTCACCCTTTACTTATACACAATGTAAACTGAGAGTATCATCTGTTTCTATACATCTAATGTCAGAAAGAATCCCACTTCCCACAGACCACACCAACCAGGCCTACTTGTACTCATTTCTGTGAGACTTACCTACCTTCCCATCCTAGCTACCTCTTAGGTTAATGACATTTAGTAATACACAGTCAGAGGTAACTATGTGAGGCGATGACTATGTTAATTAGCTTGACTGTAGCAACCATTTCACTGTGTATATCAAAATATCATGTTGCAGCCCTGGCTGGTGTGCTCAATGGTTAGAGCATCAGCCCACACACCAAAGGGTCACAGGTTTGATTCCTGGGTCAAAGGTATGTACCTGGGTTGCAGGTTCAATCCTCAGCCACGGTCAGGGTGCATGCAACTAGTCAATGTGTCTCTCTCACATCGATGTTTCTCTCTCTTTCCCTCCCACTCTCCCTCCCTCTCACTCTCTCTAAAAATCAATGGTAAAAATATTCTCAGGTGAGGATTAACAAAAACAAAACAAAAACAAAAAAACACATCATGTTGTATACCCTAAATATATATAATTTTCACTTTAAAGAAATAAAACATCTACTAATATGCCCTTCTCCCTCATAGGCCCTTTCTAGGCAACAAGCACACTCCTTCATCCACCCTCTGCAAAGCAACATGTGAGTCCACAAAACCCATACTCAGAGTTTCTCCCCTTACTAAATAAAAATGAGGGTCATATGATCATATGCCCCTACCCTTTGAAACAAACTTTCCCCCCATCTCACAGTAAGGCTCAGAAGAAATCCTTTTGAAAATTCCACCCCAGCCCTGGCTGGTTTGGCTCAGTGGATAGAGAGCACTGGCCTGTGAACTGAAGGGTCCCAGGTTTGATTCCAGTTGAGGTTACGTGCCCGGGTTGTGGGCTCAGTCCCCAGTAGGGGGCGTGCAGGAGGTGGCCAATCAATGATTCTCATCATTGATGTTTCTGTCTCTCTCTCCCTCTCCTTTCCTCTCTGAAATAAATAAAAATAAATAAAAAGCATTAAAAAAAAGAAGAAAATTCCACCCCATCCTCAGGCCCCAAGCCCTTGATTTTTGACCAAATGTTCCACCCTAAGAACGGCCCCATTCCAGGGTCTCCCATTTCTCGTCATCACCAAACTCCACCTGCTGGTTCACTTCTATCTACTCCTTCTATGGCAATACCAGGTTGGTCTTCTTATATGTGATTTACTTCTCTCTCAATCAACCAACCAATATTTCTGTCACATAAAAAGACAATTCTTGTTATATATTTTCATGTCATACTAAAGTTTTCTTCTACAGTCCTTACCATGGTTTGCAACTGTATGTATATGTATTATATATGACTAGAGGTCTGTTGCACAAATAGGCCTTCCCTTCCCCTGGCTCCTGGCACCGGTTTTCCTCCAGGACCCAGGACCCACGCCTTGGCTCCGGCCTGAGCCTTCATCACTCCCGCTCCTCCGCTTTGGCGCCTACATATGCAAATTAACTGTCATATTTGTTGGGTTAATTTGCATACTCTCCTGATTGGCTGGTGAGCATAGTGAAGGGATGGTCAATTTACACGTTTGTCTATTATTAGGTAAGATTATTGTTTTAACTAGAGGCCCGGTGCACAAATTTGTGCACAGGTGAGGTCCCTCTGCCTGGCCGGCTATCAGGGCCGATAGGAGCTGTCTCACCCAGTCCCAATCGGGGCAAATGGGGGCTGGCCGGCTGGAGAGGGACTGCAGGAGGTTGGCCAGCCAGGGAGGTACCACAGGAGGGCTCCAGGGCATGTCTCGCCCAGTCCCCATCCGTCAGACCCCAGCAGCAAGCTAATCTACCAGTCAGAGGGTCTACCCCCTGGTGGTCAGTGCACATCATAGTGATTGGTCAAGCGGTTGACCAAACGGTCCACTGATTGGTCCGACACTTAGCATATTAGGCTTATATATATGTTTTTATTGATTTTAAAGAGAAAAGAATGAAGAGGGAGAGAGAAACATTGATCAGAGAGAGAAACATGGATCAGCTGCCTCCTGCACGCCCCCTGCTGGGACTGAGCCTGCAACCTGGTTATGTACCCTGACCAGGAATTGAATCAGAGATCTCAGTGAATGGGCCAATACTCAACCAAATGAGCCACACCAGGCAGGGCTCATTCATTGATTATTTTATTAATGTCTCTCCTATTACCTACACTGTAGGAAAACCAATGATTGTTTTCTTTGTCACTGTATCTTTTGTGCCTACTTCTAGATCTTTCCTCAGACAGAATAGGAAATCCTCCCCAGAGTTAGCAAGTACATCCTCAGACTATCTGGCCACTGAACAAAATCTCCAGAGGCTCCTTAAAACACCACAATTTCACCCCTTTCTTCTCTCCTTCCTCTACCATTCCCTACCCTTGTAAAGTGCCCTCAAGTACCTTTTCAACTACTCTTTGGAGGAGCTTCCTGTAGATAGGAAAATCCCAGATTCAAGTCAAGGACTGGTTGGTTGGGAAAAGAATAGCAGGAAGAACAGGAGAGAGAAGACAATGAATGTTGGCTGTGGACAGGGTCCAAGTCTTCTACCAAGTGATGTTTTTGTGTCTTTCTGTATTCTGTGGGCATTCAAGAAATGCTTTGGGAGTTGACTTATTAACCTGATTACTTTTGTTCTATTTCTTAAACCTAGGAAAGAAAAGACTGAGGGAGTTGGAGGGTATAAAGTGTTTGCTGGAGGAGGGAAAAGACTGGATTTCAAGATGACTGAGGATAACAGAAAATGAGTACAGTTCATGGAAAACAAATTTAACAGGAAATTCCTCCAAAGTTCTTAAGCATTGAGGAAAGCAATAACAAATCAGAAAAGAGGAGCCTGAACTTGCAAAGGCATTTCTTTTTAAATTTTTATTTATTGATTTTTTTTTTTTTTTAGAGAGGGAAAGGAAGGGAAGGAGAGAGGGAAAAAAACATTGATCTGTTGTTCCACCTACCCAGGCATTCATTGGTTATTCTTTTATGTTCCTCAACCCTGGATCAAATCCCAAACCTTAGCATATTGGGTTGACGCTCTAACCAACTGAGCTACCTGGCCTGGGCACAAAGGCATTTCTTAAGGGGATGCTCCCAGAGCTCTGATTAAATAACTTTGTACAGTACTGAGTACAATATTACATCATTCTCATAGTACCCAGAGCCTGATTCTCAATACAGCAGAATGACAATGACGGGTGACTGACTGATGCAGAAAGGATATTATTAACTTTCTCTGGCACAGCTTTGGAGATAGAATGATTAGTCAGACAGACTCTCAGATGGCTTCTGGAGATGCTCCTTAGTCCCAGAACTGTTTTATATTTCTGGGTTGAGAGGTTACCACATTCCTTATGTATAGACCTATGTGAAAGGTGCAAGCTTGTAAAGGGTGGTTACACACTTTCTGCCATATTGTCCCCAAGATGGTAACTGAGGACACTCTACCTATCCAAGATGTGTGAGTTATCCTGTCTTTTTCTTTTTAAAAAATATGGAATGCTTCATGAATTTGCGAGTCATCCTTGCATAGGGGCCACGCTAACCTTCTCTGTATCATCCCAATTTTAGTATATACACTGCCGAAGCGAGCACTGGTTACCCTGTGTTAAACACCCAGTTCGAAGCTGCAAGGAATGGAGGAGACTACGTCTGAAATCAGGATTCCACACAGCATAGTGTCAACTGAGCTCCTGGGGTAAGCTTGAAGGAGTGGAACCGCTAGCTCTCTTGCTAACCCTCCTACTACTACCTCAACTGTCAAAACCTCACTTTCGCAAAGACCTTCCCCTCCATGTATCGCTAAGGACTATGGCAATCCCACAGCATAAAGGCGGTGGTGTCTCTGCCCTCATTTGGGGGAATGGCTGAACATCTAGTTCCAGCAAAACTCTCTGCACTCTTCCTTCCTTCATTTTGCCAAGCAGCATTTCACTTCACTCCAGATGCCACGAGCTCCCCAAACAGCCCCACTCCCCACTTACAGTCCCACTTACAGTTCTCTCAGGAAAAAACGTCACTATTTAATACCATTTCTTCTGCAGTAGGAGGTCCGGCTTCCCGTTCCCCTGCCTGAGGCATCTGTCATCAACACTTGGACAGCTAGCACATCAGAACACAGCAGCGGTCCCACGTTACTCAGCAGCCTAGCAATGCATGCCCAGAACTGCCAGCTTTCCAAGTGGTGCTGGCTCTCCAGTCTCATGAAGAGACAAGGAGGGGGAAGAAGCTTCTCCAAAGAACAGACACAACAACACAAAGTCATTGGAAAAGAACATCTCTGTCAGCACTACTACCTAGCAACAAGTCCCTCTTAACTGCGCTCCATGGTATTATCTCAATACAGCAACGCTGTACTTAGCTCCATAGTTTCAAGGAACACTGCCGTCTAAAACTTCCATCTGGATGGACAGTAAAGAGAAGCTGTTTGATTTATGAAGTGGGTCAACCAAATGGAGCAATGCAAAGGAAAGAGGCCAGCCTGGGGTCTGCTCCCTCCTTGTCCCATCCACTTCCACGGATACCTGCCCTCCGTGAGAAGCCCAGAGCTCCAAGTCAGGAGACTCTTCTAGAATATAACCAGACTTGGACACAAAAAAAGGTTTGAAACAAGAGGCCCGAATTTTCTCTTGAATGATCCTAACTTTACTTCACGAGCATTGCTCAGATAGAAGTTTCCAGAACCCTCTGTACCACCAGACAAGGCCTGATTTCAAAACAACTCAGAAAAGATATATTCTCAATTGTGTGCATATAAACGAGTGGCAGGAGGAAGCCTGACAAGCATGACATGTGCTGAATGCTTTCTCTAAGCAAGCACTGTGCTAAGAGCTTTCACTTATTATAACATACATTTATTCAACAACCTTTGAGCCCCCTTTATGTGCAAAACACTGTAATCAGCGCTGGGGATGCAAAAACGAACAACAGTCACAATCCTAGCTTTCAGTCAGAGTGGATGAAAATATATGTCAGCTGGTGATATATACTACGAAGTAAAAATACAGCCGACTAAGGGAATGTTATATAAAATTTTACGGAAATATTAAGCAGGGGAGGGAGTGCTATTTTAGATACAGTTGCCCTAGAAGGCTTCTCTGGTTGCCATTTGATAACAATTAACAACAATAAAAGCTAGTATATGGTCACTATGTGCCAGGAATTGGACTAAGTAGTTAGCATACAGTATTTCATTAACCCTCAGCAACTGAGTTCAGTACTATACTATTCTCTCCTATACAAATGAGGAAATAGAGCCTTAAAGAGGTTAAGGCTCTTTGCAGAATCTGTAGCAAGTAAGGGAAGGAGGAGGAGCAAGGCCAAGATTTCAGTGAAAAAGCCAGAACTTGAACTCAGGGGAATACAACCCGTTACTACTGTGCTGATGGGGAAAGGAAGCCTCAAAGAGGTCGGGTCCACCTGGCTTCCCCACACATGACGAAGAGGTTAGTGCAATTCAGTCTTCCCGGATATCAGGCTATTACTCTCATCACCAGCTAAAGATCAAGCCTCATCTTGAAACAAGAGGACAATGACAATTTGGCCTCTTCAAGACCAGCTAATAAATGCTGAATATGTTCCTCTCCTATCCCCCAACACAAGATGATATGGAAACATCTTTTTTTTTAAAAGTATTTTTATTAATTTCAGAGAGGAAGGGAGAGGGTGAGAGAGAGATAGAAACATCAATGGTGAGGGAGAATCATTGATTGGCTGCCTCCTGCACGCCCCACACTGGGGCTCGAGCCCAAAACCCAGGCATATGCCCTTGACATGAATCTAACTCGTGACCCTTGAGTCCACAGGCCGATGCTCTATCTACTGAACCAAACCAGCTGGGGCAATGGGAAACATCTTTACTGTTAATTCTCTAGGTTACCAATTTCTCACTGGAAAACAGACAGGAACAGAGCCAGAGATGACCGAGCTAGTTGCTCCATATGCCACAGCTCTCTGGGGTGGCGTAGAGGGGACTGAGAAAAGGTCAGCATCAAGGAGGAAGCGGGCCCTTTCTAGCCCCATTTCAAAGAAAGCACAGCTCCTCTCAAGCCCTGGAGGACCCGGGCGGTAGTGGGGGGAGGGGATGCTTTATTAAGAAGCTTGAGGCACGGAAGACAGAAGCACTTGGGAGCAGATCGGTGGGCTCTCTGGAAGGAGAGGAGAATAAGGCAGGAGGCAACTGAGGAAGGAGGCAAACACAGCTTCCAGCAGCAAAGTCCAGACAGGAAATACCACATCCAAGGTCAAAGGGTGTTTGCAGAATTGCTGGAAATCCCAGGCTGAGGATTCAGGCCAAACTAGCAGAGGAGGCTAAAGGAAAACAGAAGGCCAGGCAGAGTCCCACAAGGTTTAAATCAAAGGTCGTGGTTTGAACTCACCCCTTTTTTTATTGTATTTTAGTCACCACAGCCACAGAAGCTGTAGCCAGAGTTAATGAACAACTAAAGTGGGAAGGGAAGAAGGGAAAGTGGGGACGCATCCCGGAGAGGAGCCAATCAAGGGGAGCCTGAATTACCTACCACCTCATAGCCTAACTGGCTTCACTTGAGAATCAAAGTTTAAACTGACCTTAAGAATCTCCCTGCCAAAGCCTTCAGACACTCTCCCCACCGAGACACACACAGAAATTCAATGCTCCGTCTCTCCCTCCTCCAGCAACTTATCCCCTGATCTCCAGCAAGTCAAGTCTCCTAGCCCAACATTGCACCAAACAAATTATGACCTGAATGGCAAGAAAATCTGTGTCACCTACAGAAACCCAATTAACAACTTGACTCTGTTCTCTCCAATTCCCCTCTCCCCTCCAGTCATATCCGGGGCACCTGTGTGGCTGACCGCCTTTTCTTCTGATACTGGCCGCGTTCCCTGGCTAACTCCAAAGCCAGGAGACAATGTAAACGGCCTCCAGAGAAGCTAAGCCAGAGACGGGAAATCCTACTCTCCCCGCATCTCATCTCGGCCTGATGAAAAGCTCGAAGGACACAGGACAAAAACACCACCGGGGTGACAGTCCGGAGTGTTCACCTTGAAACCACTACATGGCCCCTTCGATCAGAGCTCCTTGTTGAAGAAAGAAAAGCACACGAGTGCTCCTGAAAGCTCCCATAGGAGGGCATGCAAGCGCCCCGGGGCGCAACAATACCTAGGTGTTTCGAAGAAATTCCTGCTGCCGTCGTTCCTTCTCATCGCTTTGCACATGAGCCCCTCCCTTGAGAAGTCTTCATGACCTCCCCATCCCTCAAGCAGGTTTTCCCAACCTCCTGAGTGGCCACATAACACACACAGCATGTGTTGTGTGTGTGTGTACGTACATAAACATCCTCTTCCCAAGCCGTGCTGGAGTTTCTGAAGAGAATAAACGCGTCCCCTCCTCCACCCGTGCACTTGTCTTCCCTCCCGGCCCCATGCTGCAGAGTTGGTAATGTAATATTCAGGGACCCTGAGACCGGAAATGCCTGGTTCTAGACTGCTGCACTCGAAACACAAGAGGAGGGCCGGGGAGCGCGGAACGGGGGGATGAGGACGACGGTGGGCGGTGTGGGGTGGAGGTGGGAGGCTCAAATTCCGACCAGAGAGAGAGAGAGAGATGCAATTCACGGGGTGGCCGAGGAGGATGAAGGGTGAGGAGAGGGAGGCTGGTCAAGACAGTTGCAAAGTCAACATTCGAGAAACCCCGAAAAAGGAGGGGGAGGAAATCCGTGCCCTAAGTGAGGGCAAGGATTGAAAGAGGCTCAAGAGGAGGGGAGGGGGAGGGGGAGCCAGGGAGGGCATCATAACAAAGATTCTGCAGGTGATGGAGCTGAAGTTTGGAGGAACCGGGGTGACCATCGAACACCCTGAAGGAAGCGAGCCCGGAACCTTGGCAAAGGTGGAGGTGGCAGGGAAGTGTGGGGGCGGGGCCCCACAGGGTGGGGACCGAACTGGCGCCCCAGAATCTGCAGCAAGTGGAGAGAGGAGCGCGGAGGGCGGGGGCCCAGCCCCGGGGAGCGCCCGGGAAAGGAGCGGGGGTCGCCGAGGGGGACCGGGCCGGCTGCCGGAGAGGGCCTCCGGGGAGCACGCGAGGCGGGCAGCCAACCCGCTCCCCTGCGGCGGGGACGGGGACCCGGGCGAAGCTGGGGGACGGCGCGCTCACCCGCAGGGCGGACAGGTCGATGTCGTCCAGGCTGCGGGCGGGGGCTGGGTCGCCCATGGCCTCCGCGGCGAATGGGGCCCCGGAGCCGCTCACGCTCCCGCTCGGCTATTCCGCTGCCGCCGTCGCCGCTTCTCCCCCATCGGGGGATCCTGGGGGCGGACACCACCGGGGAAGGGGAGGGCCGGCGGGAGGACCGACCCACGGGCTGACAGGAGCCTTCGCCCGGGAGCCTGCAACCCGAGCCTGCCGCCTCTGCTGCGCAGGCGCGGAGTGGCGGCGCGCCGGGAGGGTGGACGAGGGAACGTGACGCGCGCGCGCGCCGGGTCCCCCTCCCCCTGGGCGCCGGCACCTGCGCGCATGCGCAGAGGAGGTAGAGCTGGGCGCGCGTGAGGACCGAGCGACCGCGCGAGCCGGGCGTGAAAGAAGTGGGCGGCGGCCGAGGCGGCCGCGCACCGCCAGCTGCCGCGCGTGCGCACACGTGTTTCCTTCCCGTCCCCTAACTTTTGCCCTTTCTCTCCCCCATTTTCTTCTTAGCTCTCCTTTGACGCCTTTCCTTCCCTTTTCCCTTCCCCTCCTCTTTCGCGTGCCCAGCTGCCAGTCAAGCCACCCACCTCTCTCTTGGCAGGGGAAGAGGGAGGGACGCCACCCCCTCTATTGCTAAGGGGGTTGTTATGGTAACTCCCCACGCGAGGGTTGGGTGGCCTCTAGGTAGGAAGGGCTGTCCACCCACCTAATTGCCATGGCAACAGTGGAGCCGCTGAGGGAGGGGCCTCCCTCTCGGTGAGAACTTGACTGGAGGAACCGCACGGAGTCGGGGAGTGTGCAGCGGGTGGGACTGGGTGCCTCAGGAGTGCCCTTTACCCCTCCCTCGCGGGAGAGGGTTGTGGAGGAGGGCAACGCGGATCTCAAGATAGGTATTCTTGCCGCAGACCGTCATTTCTGACCCTCTTGTTCTGCACAGAGGAACTGTTTCAACAATTACGCCTTGACTGCTGTCTGGAGCCACGTGTGGGGGAAAGCGTGGCAGGGAGAGGCAGAGGGGAGGAGGAAGGACCCGTCCCAGCCCTGCCGATCTTGCTCGGGTCCCCTGCGGTCCAGTCCTGCTGGCAGAGCACCCCCAGCTGCTAGCCTCACGGGAGCCGGGTACTTCCATGTAAAGAACAAGGAGTCACGTTCTGCCGTTGACATGCTGTGGGACCTTGAGAAAGTCGCTTCGTTTCTCCGGACATTTTCTTCACTGTGATGCTGGGGGAGAAGGCTGATCCTCCAGATCGCTTCCAGAAACAGTACTATCTCGGAGGGACCCCGCCACCAGCCTTAATGTAAACATCCATCGTTTAGCAGAGTTTGAATAATGGAAAGTGCTTGGGAAGGGGCTAACACCCTCCTTTCTGAGCCCTTCTCCTGAGTACTTTCAGGTGCACATCAGGCTTGCTCCTCTGCCCTCCTGTTTCCCTTGCCATTGTCCTTGTCCAAGCCTCGCACCTTACTTATCTCCCTGGCTCTTATCAGTCTCCTGCTTGGTCTCCCTGTCCAACCCCCTTACATCAATTTTCCAAATCCTTAGTCATTTTTCTAAAACTCAAGTCTGGTGTCGCTCTCGTATTTAAGACCCTTCACTGGCTGCCCACAGTCTTTTTAAACAATATGTTTTTATTGAATTCAAAGAAAGGAAGGGAGAAGGAGAGAGAGAAACATCAATGATAAGAGAATCGTTTTTGGCTGCTTCCTACACACGCACGCACGCACTGCAAGGGGTTGGAGCCCTCAACCCCAGCATATACCCTGACTGGGAATCAAACTATGACCTCCCGATTCATAGGTTCATGCTCAACCACTGAGCCACACCAGCCGGGCACCCCCACTGTCTTTTGAGTAAAGTCTAAAGTTTGGCATCAAAGACTCTTCAAGATTCCATCTGCTTCTCCTGTCTTGTTTTCCATTATTCCACCGTCCAACTCTACATATTCTAGCCATGCTAAAATCACAGAGTTCAACAGACCCCCCTCCCACCTTTGCACTGCTGCTGTTCTCCCTGGAACATTCTAACCATGCCCACTGCCCTTTGTTTTGTGCTACATGTTTTGTCCTAAACTTCCTCCATGAAGCCTTCCTTGGCTAAGATTGAGTTTTTACCTGGCTTGAAACCATGGTAACACTTAACGCTTTGAATTGTAAATGCCTTTTGAGTCTCCTTACAGGAGGGATTATGTCAGTTGTGTTCAGCACAGGGCCTGGCACCCACACTTGGAGGTTCAGTAACACAGAAGTGAATGAAGGCATTCTGTTGTCTGGGAAGCACAGTGATACATAGTAATTCAAGGTCAAGACCACTGGGTCGTAGGAAAAAAAAGAATTTAAAGTTAGTGCTTTGAACAAGTCATTAAATCTCTGAGGCTCACTTCTATCATCTGTAAAATAGAGATAATAACAGGGAGAGTAATATAAAATAAAATGGTATGTAGAACACTTAGCATATACTAGGTCTTCAATAAACTTACTAATGTCTGACTCATAGGCAGTGTTTAATGCAGAGATATGGAATCATTGAATGAGCAAATTAAGATCACAGGAATAGGATAAATGGCCATTCAAACTTCAAGAGACAATTAATCTGGGGGTCAGGGAAGGAGGGGGAAACAAAATTGGTCCAGTGCTGATAATTATCAAAGCCAGAATATGGATTCCCAGAAATGTGAGGGTTCATTATTCTATTCCCTACTTTTACATATACATGGTTGGCAAAAGTAGGCTTACAATTGTAAGTGAAACAGTTTATTCTGATATTAATTATTGTATTATTATTAACCTACTTTTGACCACTCCTGTATATGTATATGAAATGTGTCCTTAATAAAAACTTAATGAGAGACAATGAGGTGGGTGGAGGAAGTCCTGGGTCAGGTATAAAGAAAGTTAATGTATTAAAAATAAGACAAATTGCCCTAACTGGTTTGGCTCAGTGGATAGAGCGTCAGCCTGTAGACTAAAAGGTCCCAGGTTCGATTCCGGTCAAGGGCATGTACCTTGGTTGTGGGCACATCTCCACTAGGAGGTGTGCAAGAGGCAGCTGATCGATGTTGCTCTCTCATCAATGTTTCTAGCTCTCTATAGCTCTCCCTTCCTCTCTGTAAAAAATCAATAAAATATATTTTTAAAAAATAAAAATAAGACAAATTATAGTACTCCGGGGTGATGAGGAAACATTTTACACAGGCTCAGTGGCCCTCAGAGTCTCCCACCACCTTGGGAGACTGAATTTCTTTTCTTCAGCCTGGGTCTTGAGGAACGATTTTCTTTGTAATTTTAAATATTGGTTTTGAGGAAGACAGAGAGAAACATCAATTTGTTGTTCCACATATTTATCCACTCATCGATTGCTTCCTGTATGTGCCCTAACTGGGGATTGAACCTACAACCTTGGCGTGTGGGGATGATGCTCCAACCAACTGAGCTACCTGGCCAGGGAGGGCCAAGCAGCAGTTTTCAACTGGTGTGCCCTGGCACACTGGTGTGCTGCGAGAATTTTTAAAAGATGCATCACCTATTTAGTCAGGGGCACTGACCTTCTTTTTACTTTTTATCTTTATTGTTGAAAGTATTACAGGTGTTCCTTTTCCTCCCCCCCCCCCCATTGACCTCTCCTAGCCCGCCCCCCCCCCCACCTCAAGCCTTTACCCCCTATGGGAGCACTAACCTCTTTTCCCTAGGTTGTCAAAAAAAAAAAAAAAGACAACAGCCAACAGAACAATAGCTGTCTGGTGTAAATGAATAAAAATTATACCTTGGAGAGGATGTGGAGAAAAAGGAACCCTTCTGCACTGCTGGTGGGAGTGCAGCCACTGTGGAGGAAACAGTATGGAGTTTCCTCAAAAAAATGAAAAATGGAACTCCCATTTGATCCAATAATCCCACCTCTAGGAATATAGTCCAAGAAAACAGAAACTCCCATCAGAAAGGACATGTTGCATCCCTATGTTCATAACAGCGCAATTTACCATAGCTAAGATTTGGAAACAGCCTAAGTGCCCCTTAGCAGATGAGTAAAAAACTGTGGTACATCTACACAATGGAATACTACGCTGCGGTAAAAAAGAAGGAATTTTTACCATTTGCAACAGCATGGATGGACCTGGAGAGCATTATACTAAGCAAAACAATCCAGCTGGAGAAAGATATGATCTCTCTCATTTGTGGAATATAATGAACAACATAAACTGATGAACAAAAATAGATCCAGAGACACAGAAGCATCCAACAGACCATCCAACCTCAGAGGGAAGGCAGGGGTAAGAGATCAAAGGGCTTGTATGCATGCATGTAAGCATAACCCATGGACACAGACAGTAGGGGGGTGTGGGCATGCGCTGGGGGGTGGGAATGGCCGAGGAGAAGTCAAATGGGGAGAAAGGAGACATATGTAATACTTCAAACAATAAAAATTTTTTTAAAAAGAAAAAATATATACTTATTTTTGTCAGATCAGCAAAAATATATATATTTTTGGTGTGCCACAGAATTTTAGTAATTATGTGTGCCATGCGATAAAAAAAGGTTGAAAATTGCTGGTCTCCTTAGAGCCAACTCTTCCTGTTCCAAGCTCACTACTCTTTTCCCTGCACTTGGTGGCCTCCATTCAAGAAACTCCGGGACAAATGGGAGGGGAGAGGAAGGGGAGGCAGTTGTGGGAAGGTACACCAACAATGTGAAGCAGAAAGCCCCATGCCCAGCCCCTGGCCCAGCCCCAGGCAGCTGCTGTCTCCACCGACTCCACAGTTAAGGAGGTAATGGTCTCCCAGGGAAAGAGGCACTTAGTGCTGACAATGAGGCTAATTAGCAGGATATCAATTAGTGCCAGGGGACCGCTAAATGTGGGAGGGGGTTTCATGTGTGGAAATGCCTTCTTCACAGGGAGGACTGGATAGAAAAGACCGGAACAGACAACAGCATGTCCTCTTGCCACGTCGTTATTCACAGCACACTCCTCACTCTACTCCCTTGTGGTCAGTTCTGAGACTGTGGAGAGAGGCTTGGGGGGAATGACTTACAAGAGCCAGGATCTTCGCTCAACTACTTTCTAATTGTAAAATATTTCATATGTATCTACACTAATAAAGAGCTAATATGCTAATGGTTGGGACCCCGTAACGCATAATGACCAGGTCATTAGCATATTAGTTGGGGTGTTGCTCCGGAGTTGGGGCGGAAGTGGGGAGGCACCTGGAGGAGGCAGGACCAGCCCAAGGTGACTCTGGGGACTGAGGGCAGGGCTTGAAGCAGCCAGAGAAGGCCCGAGGGTTTGGGGCTCGGCCAGGTGTGCTGTAGCTCCTCATGGACAGGTTTGGGTGTCAAGGCAGGGCTGCAGGTACGTAGGTGGAGCCGCGAAATTTTGCGTGCTGGGTGCCTAGTATGTAATAAAAATTCTTACACCAACCGCTCAGCTTAAGAAAGAAGTCACTGCCTGGCCAGTGTGGCTCAGTGGTGGAGCATGACCTAAGAAGGTCATGGTTTGATTCTCCTCTGAGGGCGAATGCCCGGGTTTCAGGCTCCATCCCCAGTAGGAGGCAGCCAATTAATGATTCTCTCTCATCATGGATGTACCTGTGCCTCTCTCTCTCTCCCCTCCTCTCTGAAATCATTAAAAATATATTTTAAAAAATAAGTCACCGATTCAGTTGGAGGGCTCTCTGCATACCCATTATCGCTTTTTCTCCACAGCTGGGAGATAACCCTTCTCAATCCGGTGTGCGCTATACTCTCTCGTAAACTATACCATTTATTTTCTCTCTTCCTTCCTCTGGAGCAGCGACATCCAATAGGACTTTTTACCATGACGGAACCACCTGCACTGTCCGACATGCTAGCACTAGCAACAACGGAGCACTTGAAATGTGGCCTGTGCAAGTGATAAACTAAACGTTTAATTATTTCTAATTTTAATTAATTTAAATATAAACAGAAAAAAGTGAAGCTTCAGAACAGTCTGTACGTGCTCACGTACCCCCCCCCCCACAAGGCCGAGGGCGTTGTTATGCTCGCTTCTGTGAGTCTAGAACAGTGTCTGGGAAATACCAAGCGCTTAGTAACTAAATCAATGACTGAATCTTTGCAGCAAGCCAGTTATGTAAGCATTGTTCCCATTTCCCAGTTGGGATCACTGAGGCCCAGAAGTGATGCGACTTGAGAAGGCATCTTAGTAATAGGTGACCACTCCAGGATTTGGGCCCTGCTCTTCCTGACCTAAAGCCTATACCCTTAACCACTCGGAAAGGGGCTTCCCTGAGTCTCTTCCTGTGTTGAGGAACAGGAGGCAGCTTCTCCAGGCCCTTCTCTGTGTACCTCCCCCATGTGCAACGACAACACCAGCTCCACTGTCCTCCAGGCAGCCTGCTTTCCTTCTGTCCAGGCAGCAGTGTGACCTTCTCCAGCACCTAGGAAACCGAGCTCCCAAAGCCACAGACAAGTAACAGTGGAAATGGAGACAGCAGGAAGAAAGGAGTGGGGCGGCAGGGTGAAGAAACCGGTGCTATGTGTAGGCAGGTAGGGTGGCTGAGACGAGTACTCAATGCAACTGAGGAAGAGACATGGATTTTTCCTACGCTTTTATTTATGAAACACTTACTGGACTGATACAAAGTTAGTGTCTGGCAGCGGAATGCTGGAGGGAGTCAGTGTGCAGCTCCTACCATCCCCACTGTGGGGGCTGAAGCCAGTGAGTGGCTTCATCCTTCTCTCCACCTTGGCAGCAATGGGCTGGGAGAGGCCCTGGGCAGAGGAAGGGAGAGACGGGAAGCCTTGCCCCAGGAATCCTGGCAGGAGTTTCGCTTCTCCTCTGTAGCAGTGGTTTGAATTGGGCCGGAGGGAAGGTGAACTTTCCTGGGACCCTCTCTTGCCACCCAAGCCAGGGCTGGGAATGCCCTCTTTGGCTGATTCTCAAGAAAGGGTCCTCTGTCCGTTCTCTCATCCCCTTCGGAGATGCTGCCTCCCACGGGTCTCAAAGGGCACTGCCCTCAGTCCTCAGGGGCAGGGAGCCAGGCCTGGTGGAGCTGGTTGGTGACCTCTTCTGGCTGGAGCCCCAGCTATGTCCACACTTCTAGGGGCATCACACCTTCCTTGCTACTCAGTGGGGGCAACAAAGACTCATCCTCCAGGAACTTGAGGGGAAAGTGGACCAGATGGCCCTGGACGTGGGTGAGCTCAGACCGGGCCAAGGGAGGGCTGACGATGGCTAGGGGCTCCACGGCCACGTACTCCCGGAGTGTCCGCAGTGAACGTGTGGCATTGCATGGCAGGCAGCGGAAGATCTGGGAGGCGGCGGGGGCAGAGAAGCCAATAAGGCTTGGGGAGACTTTGCCAAGAGCCCAAGCTCAACTAAGCTGGAAGCCCACAACCCCATACCAACCCGGAGCCCCTGAATCCCATGAAATGCCCCCAGAGTCTCATGCACTTTCTGAGTATGGCTGTGTGGTGGGGCTTCTCTCCATCCCACTCTGAACAGGATAATCCATGAATCCTCTTCCCCACCCCCCACCCCCACACACACACACTCCGGTCCACTCCCCGAAGCTCCCACCTGCTCATAAATATTGGCATTGCTCTCAGCTGTGTCTTGCCACAACTGGAAGAAGTCGTCACAGACAGGGTCTCGGAGGTCCAAGTCTGGCCGGGCATCTGCCCCGAGAACCACGCTACATGAGAAAGGGATCCCAGCAGGACCAGATTAAGATCCTCGGAGCCTGAATACCAGGAAAGTTATGCTGTGCCTACCCAGGTCATTCAAAGGGGATGCATGCCAAACAGTAAAATAGTATCAACGAGCCTAAATGTGTCTCTACTTCGGTGACTATGATGTTTTGAAAAACATGCCAAATTAGTTTTAAAGTATTCTTTCTCATTGTTTGGTGCCCCCACTTTGCTGGCACCCCAAACTTGATTAGTCTGCCTATTGGGAAACCCAGTAGTATGTCTAAGCAATCTTCCCACCGCCTCAAAAAGTAGATCCTCCTCCCCTTCCTGCCACACCCTGTAGAGCCCACCAGGCTCTACCTGAAGCAGTGCTTCCGCAAGCTCAAGGCAAACCGGCCCGCCTGGTACTCCACACCGTCCATGAGGGACGGCTCCATCTCCGTGTCCTCGATCAGCACGGCCAGCTCGCTGTCCCGCTTCCCCAGCAGGCTCCGATCATTGATGTTTGCAGAGCCTGGGGTGGGTGCAGGACACAGTGGGCGTGTCGGAACCCAGGGTGACCCCCTTCACCCCATCACCTCTACCAGAGCACGTGCCTGTGGGCAACACGCCTTCTTTGGCCTCCATCCCCAACCGGGCCTCAGCGGCAGTCACCTCCCTTCACCCCGTGGCCCCGGCTGGGTCCTGTCCACCTCTCCCACCCGCGCTTGCTGCCAGGGACTCAGACCCAGCACTGACCGATGATGACTGTGCGATCATCAGCAATGAGCATCTTGCTGTGGATATAGATGAGCTCAGAGACTGGGTGCCCACCCAGCTCTCCGTGTGTGCGGAGTCCACAGATAGATATATAGTCCCGCCATGCTGTCCCCACTGAAAGTGAGAGAGATTGGAGAAGGGGGGTGAGATGACAGGTGCCCTCCATATGCATATGGAGCTCTGGCCCATCCACCTCCTCATTTCAGAGCCCAGTCTACACACTTCTCCCTCCAGGGAAAGGCCACCTGTGGTCTCAGGGCAGTAGCCCCAAAAGCACACAGGAATAATAGACTCCTTCCTCCACCTGGGTCTCTAGGTCCCCCATTTCCCCCTCCCAAGGGGTCCAGGGCTTGAACCTCCAGCCCCCAGAACTCACTGGCTGCTTTGAGGCGATGTAGGATTGAATATTCCCCACGACACAAGGTCCTGAGGGCAAAGAGTGGGTGAGAGACATAAAGGCTGGAGGAGGGATGGGGGATGTCTGGAGAGAGGAAGACCTCAAAAGGCTAGTGGGAAGGGATCAGGATAGAGTCAGGATGGAGCAGGGTGAACGGGGCCATGGAAACCCCACAGGAGGGCACCTGTAAGTGAAGTGCAGAATGGCTTGGATGGAGTTCCCACCACCTGTGGAGATGTCACCCTCAAAACCGGGAAGCAGGGGCAGAAGCACGTAGACTCGGAAGCATTGTCCTTGCCTGGGAAGGGGGGAGAGTCAAAAGGTGTGATTCCTCCCCAAAGCCCCATCCCTCCAGTTGGGCTTAAACCACACCCTCAATGCCCCCCACCACCTGCCAGTCCACCTTACTTGTGGGCCTTCAGGATTCTGTCCACAATCTCATCGCCCACCTTGTTCAGAACCGTCCGTCCATCTGAGCAGCTAATGAAGAACTGATTCTGGGGCAGGGACCAAAGAGACATCAGCAGCCAAACCCCGGCCCTGCCCTCAGCTCCCGCTGCCATCCCCAGCTCCAGGCTCCAGGCCTCAGCCCGAGGCTCCTGTTTTCCTCCAGGCCCAGCTACACCAGCCCATCAACACTGATCCGCTGACATCCTAAGTCTCTCTCCTGGGACATCCCCTCCACTCTCTCTCCTCCCACCCGCCCCCCACCCTCCCCAGTCAGACCTCAATGTAGAGGAAGTGCTGGCTTTCCCTGATGGTGTGCAGGTAGGCATTGAGGATGGAGTTCTCCAAAGTTCCCGCTGACCAGCGATCCACTGACCGCAAGACCTGGGGGAACGCAAATACGATGTGGTGCTTGACCCCAGGAGGGGCGGAGTCTGGAGGGCTCTCAGCTCAAGGAGAGTGGGCTGAAGGGAGGGGGGTGGGGGCAGGCTGAAGTCAGTCTGGCCTCACCTGCACGGTGGCGCATTGCCCCCCTGGGAGTGTGAAGGGGAGCTGGTGTGCAGTGCTGGTGGACTTGGGCAGCAGGTAAGGGTACGTGGGTGTCTTGTACTTGGCCTTCATTGTCTGAGGGAGGGGGATGGCAGAGTCAGTGGAAGGTGGCAAACTGCCCCTGGCTCCCTCCTGACCCCCAGCACCTACAGGAGGGAGTGAGCACCTTGGTGAAGTTCCAACGCTGGATGAAGTGCCGGGCCAGGTCTCGGGCAGGTGGGCCATGGACAACCACTCCAACATCCCGCCATGGCATCCGGGTTGTGGTCGCCCTGTCAATGAAATCTGGGGATCCCAGCAGAGTCAGACGAGAGGTCAAGGATGGTTTCTTGGGGGCACTTGAGGCAGGAGGAGGAGCAGCTGACCAGAGGAAAGGCTGCATTATCCTTGACCCAACTTATCCTGTTCTCAGTCACAGCCCAGACTTCTGCCCCTGCTCCCAGCTCTCGGGGACTTTGGGGGAGGGGACCCTCACCTTCAAAAGGCCGGTCCAGCTGTACCCAGTCCTTAGTGATAAGATTGCTGTAGTCCTTGCCCAGCCAGAAGAGTTGGTTGTGAGAGAGATCTGGGGTGGCTGTAGAGTCTGAGCACGGGTTGGGAGGCTGTGAGGGGAACACATCCAAGCCATGGGCAAGGAGAGGTCATGGGGCCACACAGAGCCAGGGCCAAAGAGAAGAGAGGAACACTGAAAGAGTATGAGACAGGGACAGAGACACAGAGTAAGAATGAAACAGACAGTCTGACTTCCCAGCCCTCCCCTTCTGCTGCACTTCCTGGAGGAACTGGGGTGACGGGTGGGAGTGGTTAGTGGAAATGAGGGGAAAGGCTGGAGCTGGGAAGGGTACAGATTTTGGTAAGCTGAGTTTGGGGGTGCTCAGGAAGACCGCGGGGGATTACCTCTGGGGCAGCTGATTCAGAGGAGTCTCCAAGGTCGGTCAGTCGGTAGTGCAGGTCATCCCAGCGGCCATAGGCGAGATCCAGCCCTCCCAAAAAGGCCACAACTTGGTCCACCACCAGTAGCTTCTCATGATGGGCCCACAATGTCACATGGTCTGGGTGACGCATCACCTGGAGCAGGTATGGAGCAGTTCATGAGGGAGGGCTTAGGCGAGAGAAAGACAAGAGGTAATGTTGGGAGGGAAGTGGAAAGAGAAGGATATGATGCTTAAGGAAAGGGAGGGTTGAGAGGATGGGAAGGGTGGTGAGGAGGGTTGTATGTGGGAAGGGTCTCTGAGGTGTGAGTCACCTTTATGTTGGGGTGCAGCAGCATCAGAGCCCTCTTGCTATAGCCACTGTTGATGCTCAAGGCCAGCTCCACTTCCTTAAACAGTAGTACGGACACACGGACACCCTCCTCCTGGTGGTGCACAGGGTATCATATCCTAATGCTTCTCTCGGAATCGCCCCTTTCCACCTTCCCAAACCCGTCCCCTGGCTCAGGATTCCTGATTGTCCCCCCACCCAGCCTGGAGATCCTCGATGCTCTGACACTTACCTTGCTTTGATGCTTGCAAAGCACTTAGCAATGGGTGAGCAATGCACTCACTCACTCACCCATCTATAGACCTACCCACCTACCTATCACTATCCATCCATCCTCCCAACCATTCGTTCATCCTCTTATCTACTATCATTTACCCAACTACCCACCCACCTTCCTATTGATCCACCTTTCCAAACTCATATCCTTCCATATACTCCCTTTCCATCATTTACCTATCTATTTGCCCACCCACTCTCCATCATCCACGTAGCTTTCCTCCTGTCCATCAACATCTATGGATGCCTCCAACCTGGTAGACCTGTGCCTTGTTCTGGAACTAGTGATAGTAATCAGTTCAATGGGAGATAGACATGAACACCCCAGGTAATACAATAAAGTGCAATGGGCACTAGGAGGGCAGTCTACACCAGGTAGAGGAGGAGCATGAAGAGGGAGGTGTCAGTTCTTCTTAGGGAAGAGGAGGAGGTGATGTTTGCCAGACGCTGAGCCAAGATGGGCATGTTTCCGCCCCTTGAAGCCTTGGATTCCTATGTTCCTTCATGCTTCCGTCCCTTCTAATCAACCCCGCCACACCTCCCCTCCAGCCTGACCACTCTCCTCACCGCCTTTTTCTTGAGCATAACGTCCAGTCTCCAGTCATCTGAATGGGCTGGACGCTTCAGGTAAATCTCAGGACTCAACCTAGGATTCAGGGAAGGGGTTGAGGAGGGTAAGCTAAGCCCCAGACAACCAGCCACTCCTTCCTTTCCACTCCCTCCTGGGATCCATAGTTATCTGACATAGGCCCTATCCCACTCCTTCTTGCTTGGGCTTTCCCCCCAACGTACCACCAGTCTGTGATGAAAATCTCCTCTTGAGCTTGCAGGATGGCATCTGCCACAGCGGCAAAGTAACCTGCCCCATTCACAAACCTGGGGGGAGGCCAAGCCAAGGAGGTCAGGGGAGTCAGAAAGCTCTGGAGAGTGAAGACCAGAGGATAGACATGGGTCAGAGGTGACAGCAGGGTCAAAGATCAATAGTGATCAGAATGGTCAGATGGTATCAGATATATGAAAGTGGGATAAATTTGCCAGTATGAGTGAAAAAAAATAAAAGTTAGGAAAGACAAATAAAATAAGGAAAATGACTAAAGATAGTGAAGATTAATACATTACACATAGAGATTTCCAACAAAGGATATCAGTCAACTGAAAAGTGAACAAAGAATAAGAACAATTCACAGAGGAAATTATAATGATCCTATATAATAAAAGGCTAATATGCAAATTGACCAAACAGCAGAATGACTGGTTGCTATGACACTCACTGACCACCAGGGGGCAGACACTCAATGCAAAAGCTGCCCTCTGATGGTCAGTGCTCTCCCATAGGGAGAGCGCCCTCAGCCAGAAGCCAGGCTCACAGCTAGTGAGTGCAGCAGCGGGCACGGGAGCCCCTCCAGCCTCCACTGAAGGCAGGTGGTAAGGAACAAGGAGTCCCACACTGCAAGAGCCCTGGACATCCCCAAGGGGTCCTGGACTGCGAGAGAGAGCACAGGCAGGGCTGAGGGACCTTCCCACCCCCAGTGCATGAATGTTGTGCACTGGGCCTCTAGTCAATTATAAAAAAAGATATTCAACTTCACTAGTAAACAAAAAAACTGATATAAAGTGAAATAATATTTTTTAATTCACTAAATTGGCAAAAATTAAAATCACTGGTAACACTCAATGCTAGCATATGAGGAAGTGAGTATTCTCATAGACTATGAATACATTGGTTATAGCTTTGATGACAACTTGGCAGTATCTATCAGAATGTTAGATGTACATACTCATTAAAACCATTAAATTCACATAGTAATTCTATTTCTAGGAATATATCCTATTAAATGCTTGTGCAAAGATTATGTTCATTGTGGCATTACTTATAAGAATGAAAAATGGGGAAAAATGTAAAAAATGGGGCCTGGCCAGTGTGGCTCTGTGGTTGAGCATTGACCTATGAACCAGGAGGTCACAGTTCGATTCCCGGTCAGGGCACATGCTCAGGTTGTGGGCTCAATCCCTGGGTGTGATCAATGACTCTTTCTCATCATTGATGTTTCTATCTCTCTCTCCCTCTCCCTTCTGCTCTCTGAAATTAATAAAAATATATTTAAAAAAGAAAGTAAAAAATGGGAAAAAACCTAAACACCTAATCTCTAATACATGTATTAAGTGAAAAAAATGTCACATTAGAGAGTACATGATCTAATTTACATTAAAACAAAAAGTAACATATATGAATAAGAATATGAAAATGTGCAGAAAAAAATCTGGGAGGATAAATTTCAAACTGTTGCTAGGGTTGTGAGGTGAGAAAGGGATTTTTGGAGATGTACAGGGAAGAAGTTAGGGCTGGGGGGAAAAGGGAATAAAGGATTATGCAATGAGTGAGAACTTTAATTTTGTTAACGTGTTTGACTTTTATTATTATTTTTAAAACTAGAGGCCTGGTGCGTGAAATTCATGCACTTGGCGGGGGTTGGGACCTCAGCCCAGCCTATGCCCTCTTGCAGTCTGGTAGCTCTCAGGGGATGTCTGACGGCAGGGCCTAAGCTTGCAGTCAGACATCCTTAGCACTGCCGCAGAGGTGGGAGAGGCTCCCGTCACCACTGCTGTGCTCACCAGCAGAGCCTGGCTTCTAGCTGAGCAGCCTTTCCCCTGTGGGAACACACTGAACACCAAGGGGCAGCTCCTGCGTTGAGCATCTGCCCCCTGAAGATCAGTGCATAGTGACCGGTTGTTCCACCATTCGGTCAATTTGCATGTTAGCCTTTTATTATATAGGATTCTCACCCGAAGATTTTTTCCCATTGATTTTTTTTTTTCTTTTTAAAAAATATATATTTTATTGATTTCAGAGAGGAAGGGAGAGGGAGAGAGAGATAGAAACATCAATGATGGGACAGAATCATTGATTGGCTGTCTCCTGCATGCCCCACACTGGGGATCGAGCCCACAACCTGGGCATGTGCCCTTGACTGGATTGAACCAGGGACTCTTCAGTCTACAGTCTGGCGCTCTCTCCACTAAACCAAACTGGCTAGGGCTGCATTGATTTTTAGAAAAAGTGGAAGGGAGAGGGAGAGACAGAGTGGCAGAAACATCGATGTGAGAGAGAACTGAGGTACATGGCCTTGACCAGAATTGAATCTGGGACCCTTCAGTCCACGGGCCAATGCTCTATCCACTGAGCCAAACTGTAGGGCAACGTGTTTGACTTTTTAATAATATTCTAGTATGATGGCTAACAGCAGGGTCTTAACCTAGCCTGCCTGGATTTAAATCCTGGTTCCACTGCTTACAAGGTGTGTGATGCTGGACCAGTTACCTAACTTCTCCTTGCCTCGGTTTTCAAAAATGGAGATTACTATACCTGCCTTGTAGGGTTGTTGTGGAGGTTCAGTAAGTTAATACATACAAAACGCTTAACACAGTTCCTGGCACATAGTAAGTGCCACATAAGTACTAGCTATTATTCTTCTTATGTTAAAAGCAAATCTCAACACCCCTTCCAGGACTGCCCCCGCCTATCATAAAAGCCAACCTCCTCAGCTTAGTATCTGGGGACGGGTCAGGAGCTGCTGACTCCCAGGCTCTTCTCTGGCCATTCCTCCTCACTCCACAACAACAGTCAGACCAGCGGGTCCCAAACACTCCAGGCTATCTCTAGCTTCTCCTCAGGGACAGCCTTTCTCCATTTTCCTGATCTTGCTAAGGCAAACCTCAGGGTTACTGGCTTCTGAAAGCGCAATCCTGACATGCCCATGGTGGGGCAGGCACTGCTCCCATCCTGTGTCTACCACCAGCTTGGTGAGCTCCCATTGTTCCGTGAATGAATCACCTACTGAGCTGTCTTATTCCTGGCACTGGACACGGCATATAGTAGTGCTTAGGAAATGTTTATAAATAAAATGAGTAAATCAGAGAGATTTGAGGAGATCACAGAGAACAGAAAGTCTGGTGAGTGTGGTAAAAGGGGGTTTAAAAGATCACAGGAGGTCAGATTGTTAGGGATCAGAAGAGATTACCAAGTTTGAGGGTGAGAAATATCAGAGGAGTCTCAGCCGGTTTGGCTCAGTGGATAGAGTGTTGGCCTGTGGACTGATGGGTCCTGGGTTCGATTCCAGTCAAGGGCATGTACCTCGGTTACAGGCTCCTACCCAGCCCAGGCCCTGGATAGGACATGTGCAGGAGGCAACCAATCGATATGTTTCTCTCACATCAATATTTCTCTCTGTCTTTCCCTCTCTCTTCCACTCTCTAAAAATCAATGGAAAAATATCCTCGGGTGAGGATTAAAAAATATATATATATCAGAGAGATCAGTGTGTTTAAAGAGGTCATCGGGGGTGGAGAGATTCAAAAAGTCAAAGAGGGAGGTTACTGAGGTCAAAGGGGGTTAATGGAGATAAAAGAGAACCAAGGATTCCACACCAAGGGGGTCCAGAAGGCCACAGAAGGCACAGAGCTCAGCAGGCGCATCCGTGTCTTACCACCGCGCCAAAGCCCCAGGCCGGGGTGGAGCATAGCTTTCATGCCGGTGCAGCTGCAGGAAGTCTCTGCCCGGGCCCTGGGCCAGCTCAGTGATTTCCTGGCCCCACCACCGGGCCTGCCGGTAGCTGCTACACTTGAGAATCAGGGACCTGGACAGGAACAATGAGATGGCTCATAACCCTCACCCTCGGTACCTCTGGTCTGGCCCAGAAACCTCCCCACTTTAGCTATCATATTTTCCCCACTTCCACCCTAAGTCCCTAAATCATGACTCCATAGAGACAGGGCATATATCTGCCTTATTCACAGTTGGGTTCCTGGCACCTAGTTTTATACCAGGCACTCAGGTTTGTCCAATGAGTAAATGAATGAATGGAGTGCATTTATTTTACATCAAGAGTTCCCCCCTCAAGCTTATACTCAGCCCCTTTCTCTGGGCCTAGACGCTAAGAGCAATCCCAAGCATCTGGCTAGAACAGTTCCCTGGTTCCAAACCAAGGCCAGCTCCAGGGGCATGGGAATGCCTTCCCTTCTTCCACGGGCTCTTCCACAAAACGCCCCTCAGGGCCCTAGGCTGGCCCTTTTCCTCACCAGGTGTCTGTCCACTCCAGAGAGGTCTTACCTGTGGGAGGTGTCGATCCGGACTCCATACCGCGTCTCTGTGCTCCTTTTCCCCACCTGCACGCCGAAGCCAGGGTCAAAGAGCTGGACAAATGAGATGGTGCCTGTCTCGAGGCACATGTAGAGCAGGAAGGAGTCCTTCACCACCAGCCACCTGGAGCAGAAGGGCTCTGTCTGTTCCCTCCCTGCCCTTCGGATCTCCTTCCTCACTCATCCCGACCCAAGGCCCAGCTGCCCCACCCAAGGCCTCACCTCTTGGACCAGCGATAGCAGACTTGGTCTCGGCCACAGCAGGTAAAGCCAGGAACACGGTGGCCACCAGAGCGCTTCCGGATCACCCCTTCCCTGGGGGAAAAATCAGGAGAGATAGATGCTGGATGGGGAGTCCAGCCCCCCAGCTCGCCCTTCACTTCATCCCCCATTCTCAGGCAGTGATTCAGACACGGACGTTTTACGGGGTGAGGGGTGTCAGACACTTACAGTCCTTTGGATCCAAGTTCTGGAATGAAGGACAGCTGACTGACTTCCAGGAACTCTGTCTGCAGAAGAAACAGGCTCAGAGGACAGATACCAGTTTTCAGGCCCTCCTGACCGCAGTCCTCAGCCCTTGGGGGTCTGATGATCTTGCTCCTCCTAAGAAGACCCAGGCAGCCAGCGCCTGAACCTTACCATGGCATGGTAGTTGCGGTAGAAAGACATGGTCAGGAGGCGGTTGAGGTAATTCTCCAAGTATTTCTGAAGTAGAAATGCGAGACAGAGACAGATGGGACCAGAACCATTTGCACACCAATGCCTCCCCCGAGGGCCTGGTGTGTGGTCGCACCTGTTTGCTGGATGCATGTCTGGCAGAGCCCTCAGGACCTGCTCGGGGTAGAGAGGGCATCTCTCTGTCGGCTGCCTCTCGGGCTGGAGGATAGGGAATAGCAAAGCTGTGGAAGGGATGGGGTGAGGGTCAAGTAAGAGCTGGGAGGCTGAGCACCTGGGTTCCTGAAGCACTAGAGATGGGGCCTTGGAGAAAGGAAGGAGACTAGAGGCTGGCAGAAGGAAGGCCCCCTATGCTGAGAATGGAGATAAGAAATGGAGGAGCCCGGCCAGTGTTGCTCAATGGTTGGGCATCGACCTATGAACCAGGAGGTCAAGGTTTGATTCTCGGTCAGGGAACATGCCCAGGCTGTGGACTCAATCCCCAGTAGGGGGCGTGCAGGAGGCAGCCGATCAATGATTCTCTCTCATCACTGATGTTTCTATCTCTCTCCCTCTCCTTTCCTCTCTGACATCAATAAAACCATATTTTTAATAGAAACATCAATGATGAGAGAGAATCATTGATCGGCTGCCTTCTGCACGCCTCCTACTGGGGATCGAGCCCACAACCCGGGCATGTGTCCTTAACTGGAATCCAACCTGGCACCCTTCAGTCCACAGGTCGACACTCTATACGCTGAGCCAAACTGGCTAGGGCAAAAATATTTTTTATTTTTTTAAAAAGAAAGAAATGGAGGAGGCTGCCAAGGGCATTTTGGGCATCTAGCCCAGCTGAGATACTGGCACAGAACCTTGGACAGAGAGAGCTGAGCAGGGAACGTTTCCTGGTAACCAGGGTCAGGGGAGAAGGCTCAGTGTGGAGTCGGGGGAGGAAAGTCCCGGAGGGAGGAGAGGTTGGGGTCTGGGGTTGAGACCAGGCAGAAGGACTGATGGGGGTTGGGGCAGTGACAACTACCACAGGGTGAGATGCGCCTGCCCCTCAAGGAAGCAGTCTGGTCCTCCCTCACTCACCGAGCCAGAGGGAGCAGGCTCATCAAGACTTTGTGTCTCAGGAGGTCCCGATGTAGCTCCTGGAAATGTCGGAACTTCTTCTTGGTTGTCCAGGTAAAGTCTCCATGAGTCAAGCGGACGGAATACAGAGTGCAGGTTCCCACCTGGGGGTGTGAGGAACTGAATGGATATTCCCTGGTTGGGCTGCAACCCCCAACGCTGGCCAGTGCTCCCTTAACCCTCCCTCCCCCGCATCCTCTGGTCCCAGCCCAGTTACCTTGGACCCACTGGTATATCTTTCAGTGCCCACCACTTGGGCGGTGACAGGAACCCCAGGGGCAAACACCAAGGGGTGCATTTTCAGAGGCTGAAGGTCGTAGATGGCCAGAAAGGGGTGCATCCGATCAGCTGGGAGGAAAGAAAGTGGAAGAGTGTAGACCCCCGGAGGTCTCAGCCCCCTTCCCCTCCTCTCCCTGAGCGCCCTACTCCCTGTGTACCTGGGTCCTCTCCCTCCCTCAGAGTGTCCACCTCATCGGACTCCATCTGTAACTGGCTGGAGTCCAGGTCGCCCCCGGAAGAGAAGAGGCTCTCCGGGCTAGTCGCCATCCTAGGAGCAGGGGGAAACCTCAGAGAAATGATCTGCCCTGCAGAACTGCCCTCCTCCCTCACCCCCAAGCCTCTCCACTTCCCACAGGTCCCCTCTCCGTACCCACCCGCCTCGCTTCCCATAACTCCAGTCTCCCTGACTGAGGCCTTAAGCATCTGCAAAACCCCTCCAGCCCGCCTCTGACATCCATCCCCGACCCCAGTCCTCCATCCAGAACCCCCGGGCCCCGCCTCCTGCTCGGTGAGCAGGGCGTGCGGCCAGGAACACCCAGCCAGGCCCCGATATCATCGCTGATCCGGGGCAGAGCAGGAGCCAGGGAGAGGGGTCCCGGGGGCGCCAGGGGCCGGGAGCCGCGGGGACTCGGGCTGGGCCAGCCCGGCTGCGAGAGGGGAATCCCTACGGGAAAGAGGAAGTTACGCGCTCTCCGCCTGGCAGGGAAACCCCAAAATCTGAGAGTGCGGCTGAGTCAGGAGGCTCCGCAGCCCGGGCGCACGCCGGACCCCGCCCGACTTCCTGGGCCCTGGGCCTCCGCGCTCCGCTCCCCGGACCCCCTACTCCGGCAGCCCGAGCCAGCGCCGGCGCCGCGGGGTCGCGAGCAGGCGGAGCAGAGCTGAGCCGGAGCGCGAGCCCACACCCCAGCGATCCCGGGCCGGGCGGCGCTCGGGGCCTGCCCTCGGGGGCCGCACGGCCCCCCGCCTCACCTCCGCGCGATTCCCGTCGGGTCCGCCCCGCCCCCGCCGTCCTGCGCGCAGCCCTGGGCCGGGGGGTCCCCCCTCCGTTCTGCGGGGCTGCGCGCCGGCTCCGTGCGGCGGTCGGGCGCCGGCAGCCGGCCCGTCCGTCTGTCCCGCGCCGTCGGTCCGGGTGTGCCCTGCTGCCGCCCTGTGGGCGCTCGACGCGGCGCACCGCACCTCCCCTTGGCGCGGCCCCCGGGCGCTTTCCGGCCCCAATGGAGACGCGCCTCCCGGTGGGGACCTGCGGCTGTTCCTTCCCGGGCGGGCAGGGAGCCACACCGGATACCTCTCGGCCAGCGTTTGTAGATGGAGGGGGTGATAAAAGGTCCGAGGGATGGTGGCCATAAAGTCGCGGTGCGCGAGCTTGCATTCTTGCATTCATTCACCAGTTTTTGCGCACTAGCTCCGCGCCAGACGTGAAGCTTACAGCAGTGAACCGGCCGGTCGGCCGCGGGAGCCGCTGTCCGGGAACTCACAGCGCAGGAGGAACAGGAACACGTTCAGGTTCTAAAGGACAATCTATGTCAAAGCACTTTGAAGCAGATTTCTTTATCTCTTCTTTGGAGGGACTTTTGGGTTGTTTCTAGTTTTTATCTATTGTGAGTAAAGCTCCTAGAACGTTCCTGTGTGAGTCTGTGTAGATACTCTTGTTTTCATTTCTCTTGGGGAAGTAGCTAGGAGTGGCGTCGCTGGGTCATATAGTAACTGTGCTTTAACCTTGTAAGAAACTGCCAAACTGTGTTCCACAACAGTTGTTTCATCTGACATTTTCAGTTGCTCCACGCATGGCCAACATTTGATGCTGCCGATCTCTGCAGGGCTAGCCATTCTAATATGTAAAGTCATACATCACTGTAGTTTTATTAGTATTTCTCGGATTATTGATGATGTTGACCATATGTCATGTGCTTATTGGCCAATTTGTAGATCTTCTGTAAAGTGTTAAGTCTTCACTACGTTTTTGTTTTTCAGTCACGTTATTTGTCGTATTATAGAATTGTAGGAGTTCTAGATAGATATTTGGATACAATTCCTCTATCAGATATATGTGTTGCAAATATTTCCCCCCAGAATGTGGCTTGTCCTTTTAAAATAATGGTGCCTTTTAAAGTTGTGAGTTCCATTCCCCAATCTGGGCACATACAAGAATCAACCAATGAAGGCATAAATAAGTGAAACAACAAATCAATGTTTTTCTTCTCCCTTCCACTCTCTAAAAATAAATAAATAATAAATAAATAAATAAATAAATAAATAAATTTTAAAGTAGAATAATGATGCCTTTTAAAGAGCAGCAGTTTTTTATTTTGATTAATTGGTGGTATATAGGCTATATTATTTAGCAATAAAAGTGCATAAAATATAAATAGTGCAGTCACCTTGGGAAAGTTCCTCAAACTGTCAAGCATAGAGTTGTCATATGGCCTAGCAATGCCACTCCTAGATATAAACCCAGGAGAACTGAAAACATGTCCATGTAAAAACTTGCATATGAATGTACATGGTAGTATTACTCAAATAACTCAAAACTAGAAACAACCCAAATGTCCATCCACTAATCAATAGATAACACAAAATATGGTTTAATTTCTACCGTAGGATATTATTCAGCCATAAAAGATAATGGGGTTCTGATACACTACAACATGGGTGAGTCTTGAAAACATGTTAAGTGAAATAAACCAGACACAAAAGAACCACATTTTGTATGACTCTTTTGTATGAAATGTCCAGAGTAATAAATCCATAGTGATAGAAAGTAGATTAGTGGTTGCCAGTAGCTGGGGAGAAGGCTAGGGTGTGGCTGCTAATGGGTACAGACTTTCTTTTGAGGGTATGAATATGTTATAAAATTGGTTGGGATGGTTACCCCAGTTCTGTGACTACACTGAAAACCACTGAATTATACACCTTAAAAGGGTGATTTGTTTTATTTAATAAAGTTTTATTTTTCAAAATGTACAGTTGGTACGACCTGTTGTTCATGCATCTTCACCAGCAACTGGGGCATCCACCCTTGGTGTTTCTGGTGTACATTACTTGAGCTCCGTGCTTTGAAACTAATTTAATAAGTCCTTTACTAAGGAGCTCCTTGAGAACAGTCAAGGTTATAAGCTTATAGCTGGAAACTTCCTTACAGGGTTTGTTGTATGTTGCTTTTCAAATGACGCTGGGCTATTGAGCTTATCCCAGACTTTCTCTTTGGGTCACTTCTTTTTGGCCTCGCCCCCAGATTGTTCACTGGGTCTTTGTCTTTCTTGGCTGACTTTCTGGCATTTTTCTTCTTGCTGTCCTCTTTGGCAGCATAGGGAAGCTCAGAGAGCAGCTGCTACCTCTGCAGCCTTGCTAAGATATTGGACAAAAGGTTAAAAAGGGCGAATTTTATGATGTGTGAATTATCTCTTAATAAAGCCATTGATATAAAAAAACTTAATGCATGCAACATGAGCGAATTTCAAAACCATTATGCTGAAAGTCAGACACAAAGGAGTAATACTACATGCTGCCATTTATATAAAGTTCTGAAACAGGCAAAGCCAATCTACAGAGGTGGAAATCAGATCAGTAGTTGCCTGTGGCAGGGGGTGGGGAAAAGGTGAACTGGGAAGGGACATGAAAGGGAACTCTGATGCAATGTCCTGTGTCTTGATTGAGGTGGTGATTACATGGGTATATATACTTGTCAAAACCCATAGAACTGTACACTAGGATGTGTGTTATTAAATTATGTGTACATTTTTACTTCAGTAAAGTTAATTGAAAAACAGAAAACAGATTTATATCTCAGGCAATATAGTCAGCAGTGCTTCCAACCTTTCTCACTCACATCATTAGTGCAGCTTTACTAAAAAGCATTTAGAGTCCTTATCTAGGGGGGACCTGAGGCTCCCAGCTCAGGCTCTGGGTACCTTCCCTGCCTGGCTGAGGGCATCAAAGCCTGCTAGGGACATGCTTGGGAAGCTCAGTGTGGTGGCAAGCAAAGTGGACTCTGGAGTCAGACTGATGGAAGTGGGGGTGAGTTCCTGCCCTGCTGATAACTGCCTGTGTGCCTTGGCAAGTTACCTAGTCTCTCAGTGCCTCTGATTCCTCACCTCTAAAATCAGATAGTAATAACAGTTGCCTCAAAGGAACACTGACATGATGAAGATAACGTGCAAATCCGTAGAATCTACCTGGCACAGCATAATTAATCAATTATAACTCATTATCTTCATAAAAGGGGACAAGAGCTACTGTATCATTTAATGAGAACATAATATTTCCCTGGCTGGTAAAGTTTCCTGTTCTAAATAAAATAAAATTAAAATTAAAAAAAGGACTATTCTTTAAAATTTTACATCTTGGGAATTCTCACTTGAAAACACAAATGAGTCCCCAGCAGTGTACAGGCTGGCACCAAGGTGTCCAGCATTGCTGTAGTGAATTTTCACTGCACCTGTGTGTCCCAGCCCCTCTGCGTGTCTCTGCCATGCCACCCGTCTCAGTCTCCTGCTTCTCCACAAGGTCCAAGAGAGCCCCCAATTAAGAGGGCACAAGAGGACAGGTGTTTGAGTGGGGTATCCCTCCACCCTCTTCTCCCCCTTCTATCTCCTGGCGCCTCTAATCACCAGGCGGTCTGAGGCTAAGTGGTAGTTTTGCCCACAGTGGGGCTTGGAAACCACACCCCTTCTCCTGGGGCCCTCCTGGCCATTCCCAACACCCTGGTCTCCTCCACTGTTGAGATGGGTCTCAAGGGGGCATGGTGTTTCCCATGGTGTGTGTGCCGGAGACAGCGGGGGACTGAAAGAGGAGCAGGTATGGGGAAAGCGAGGGGGGGGGGGCGGAGGGAGGCGGTCAGGAAGCTATAAACTGCACTGGGAGAAAGGTAAATGCTTAACCCAGTGAAGGGAAAAGGATAGTCTGTTTCCCTGGATGGGGAGGTGGATCTATGAATTCCCCACAGAGCTGGCTAAATACTTTGTAGGGCCCAATGCAGAAGGCAGAAGTGGGACCCTATATTAAAAAATGATTAAGAATTTCAAGATGATGAGAGCAGAGCAGGACACCCAGCATGGGGGCCCTTCTGAGTGTGGGGTCCTTTGCCACTGCACAGGCCTGCTCTCTCAAGGACTTCTTTCCTTCCTTTGCTGATGACACCAACATTCACCCAGGGCCCTCATGTGCCTTTCCTGGCTTTTTCCTCCTCACTGAGGGAGGTGGTGTGGGGGTAAATGGGGATCCAGACTCACAATTCTCTTTTTTTTTTCAATCACCCTTCTAGGTCTGGATTCAGCTGCCCCTCCAGATCCAGATCCCAGCCCAGTGATAGCCCCCATCATGACTGAGGGAGGGATGCCCTCCCTAGGGTCTAGTGCCTACTTCAGCAGGAAAGCCCGGCTCTCCTTCCGCCACCAGCTGCATGACATAGCATCAGCCAATGACTCTACCATTTGAAGGGGACAACCAGGGGCTGAACTTCTAGAAAGCCTTGGCAACCTTCCTTCCCCCTCGCTTCTCAGTGATTCCAGTTTCTGGCTCCCTCATGATCTTCTCATTAAATATATTCAGAGTTGCCGAATGTTTTGTGTATGTGCATGTATGTTGGGGTGGAAGAGTAGATGGGGAGTAGACTTGGTTAGAGGGCTGAGGTGGGAAGTGCAGAATTGGGTGGGAGTGGGGACATAGGATTGGTGAAATGAAGTAGCTGATCTAATGAAGAGTCCTGCTGTGGCTTAGCTGGAAGTTTGCTGAAATCAAACTGCAGAGTTGAGTGTGGTGAGAGCAGTTTGGAGAGGTTGGAGGCTACGCAGGGCAGCAATAGGGCTGTCATGCTCATTCAGTGTCCACTCTCTACTAGGCACTGAGGATGTATCAGTGAACAAGCAGGAAGCATTCTTTCTTCTCACTGACCTTACTTTCTAATAGAGGAGGTAGACAATAAGTAAACAAGGAAACATCATGAGATAGCAATAACTGCTGCTCTGAAGAAAATTAAACAGGGTAATATGGAAGTGGTGGTGGTGTGGGGGCTGTTTCTTAAATTTCAGGTGGTTAGGGAAGGCCCTTCTGATAAGGTGCCATTCAGAGCTGAGGCCTGAATGATGTGTCAATGTAGGCTGACCAACTGTAAAAAGTGTACCACTCAGTGCAGGATGCTGAGAGTGGGAGATGCCATGCATGTGGAGGGCAGGAAGGTGTATGGGAAATTTCTGTATCTTCTTGTCAATTTTGTTGTGGACCTAAAACTGCTCTAAAAATAATTTTTAAAAAATCAGAATAGTCTCAGGCAAAAAACAAACAAACCAGTAACTATTAAGTGCAAAACCTCTTAGGTTCTAGGGAAAAAAGCCAGTGACTGGAGTGGCAAGATTGAGGGAAACAGCATGCTGAGTCTTCTAGGCCATGGTAAGGGATTAAAACAGCATTCTAGATGGAATGGTAAGCCACTGAAGAATGGTAAGCCGGGTAACAACATGATTTCACTTACACTGAAAGATTACTTTAGTTGCTGTACCTGGAAAAGATTGAAGATCAAGTACGGAAGCAGTAAGGCCATGTAGGAGAGGATGTTGCCATCCTCCAGGCAAAAGATGAAGGTGGCTTGGCCTAAGACAGAGCAGTGAGAGGCAGATGGATTCTCGATGTACTTTTGGAGAGTTTTAGGGCTTACTGTTAGACTGAACGTGGAGCACTCGGGAAAGAGAGGAATCAGATGCCCTGAGGCAGGGAGGACCAGGACAGGTGTTGCAGGAAAATCCTTAGTTCTCTGTTGGTTCCTTTAAGTTTGAAGCACATGCTTTAGGACAGAGATCCCTTTCCACTTCTTTTCACTTAAGCCGATACTATCCCTCTACAGGGCAGGATTATATTCTAGAGCAAAGTTTTCAAATGTAGCTTATTCAGTTGCCTGGCCCATAGTGGGGAGAAAAGAAGATTGGGACAGGATTAAGAATGTTGGTCACGCCCTAACCCGTTAGGCTCGGTGGATAGAGCATCGGCCTGCAGACTGAAGGTTCCCAGGTTCGATTCCGGTCAAGGGCATGTACCTTGGTTGCGGGCACATCCCGTGGGAGGTGTGCAGAGGCAGCTAATCGATGTTTCTCTCTCATCGATGTTTTTAGCTCTCTATCCCTCTCCCTTTCTCTCTGTGGAAAATCAATAAAATATATGTTAAAAAGATAAAATAAAAAATAATGGTTGAATTTGTTTAAAAAGAAAAAAAAGAATGTTGGTCACTGTCAATGAACACCACTTGGCTCATTTAGGGCCCTGGCTTGAGTGGAGACAGCCATGGAGGGGCCATTATCCACTCTCTGCCTCCCATCTAAGGGGCTGAAGGCTGACATATCACTAGACTCCCACGGGAACGGTGGCTTCCAGAACTGGCCCACCACACTCTCTGTGGCTGCCCTCTCCCACCCAATATCCACCTGAAGCTCCAATTGCAAACACCCTTCTCCCAAAAGCCAAGGAAGTCACACTGCTGCTTCTGACAACATGAGGTGACAGAGGTGAGTTTGGAGAGAGGGGACCATGAGCCTGAGTCAGAGGAGGTCTGGAGTCCTTCTGGCCTTAGAGCCAGTAGCCTCCCATGCTGACAGGCAGGAGGCAGGCTAAGGGGAGAAGACCTTAGTCTCAGTCAGAATACTGAGTTCTACCTTGGGCTTGAAGAGGGGTGCGGACAGGATCATTTGTTGGTAGTTCCGCATGAACTACAGTCTGGAGTCACAAGGACCTGGATCTAGCAGAGGAAAGGAAATGTGGGGGAAGATGGCCTAAAGAAAGAGTTTGAAAACTACCCCCTGTAAAGGCTCCTCTCCAATGCCCCCAGAGCTCAGAGCAGTGGTCTGTACAAACCGTAGTGGACCAGGCAAGTTTGGGCTTGAAGTAAAAAAAAAAAAAAAAAAGAACCCCAAAGCACACAGACTCTTTTGGACAAATTGTTTATTGAATGTTGGGTCAGTGTGGGATGTCTCTTATTGTGTCCTAGAATCCCAGGACTCAGGGAGGCGGTAAAGTGGCAATGGAGAATTTGGGGATCTGGTCTCCCAAGAGGACCTGCCGCTCTACCCCTGATTCTGATATGGATGCCAGGCGGATCACCCCTCCACTGGAGCCATCCCTCTCCATGGCCAGAGAGAGAGCTGCGGATAAAAAAAAAAGTTGGGGGTCAGAGCTGGCTGCTGCGATCACTGCAAGGAATGATGAAAATGGGACCGGCTTGGGTATGGGTGTGGAAGCTCACAGGCCCAGAAACCCGTTCTCACCATTCGCAGTGAATTGCAGACATTCTTCCTTGGTCATACCTTCCCGGTAGGTAGCATCGACATAGCCATAAATATAGGAACTTCCAGAGCCTCCAATGGCAAAGGACTGTCTTACCATCATCCCCCCCATGGGCACGGAGTACACCTGCCAGGTGGAGGGAGGAAAAGAGTCACCAGCTGTACCCTCCTCACAACACACGTACATTCACCTGTCCATGGTGGGATTGATCTGGGAAGAGTTAATAGCGAGGTAGAGGCTGGAAACAGAAAATGGCTGGGGTGGGGAGAGAAGATCAAAGGCATGGCCACAATACTCCAGGGGTGGGGAGTGTCTGACCTGCCCTCCTTCTTGGGAGTCCCAGCCTGCAACGATGATTCCTGCCATCAGGTCTTCCCGGTATCGGTAACACATTTCCTTGAAGAGGCTGGCTGCCGTGTGTACCAGAGGAGGCTCGTTCAGCTCAATGCTAGAAGACGAGGGGAGTCCCAGGGAAGGCGTCATCAGGACCTAGGCGTCAGACCATCCCAGCTCCCTTCAGATACCTGTTTCCTCCCAGCCCACAAGCACCTGTGGAAACCCAGCTGATAGGTAACAGCATCCGCTACAGCCTGGGTATCAGCTGCAGAGCCGGAGCGGCAGCAGAAGATGCGGTCGTGAATAGGGGTTAGCTTGTCAGTCACTCGGTTGGCGATGTAGGACCTGCAGAATGACAGGAGGGTGAGGGAAAGGACCCCCCGCCCTCGTCTGCCACCTCCATCCATTATCATCTAACTCCCTCTGGCCTCAGGAATAGCACTTCCTTTACTTTCTGTTCTCATCCAAACTGAAGCGGTCTGGAGAGCAGACTTCTGCAAGAATTGCACCTACGGGCGAGCTGTAGAAGCTGGAACTAATCCTAGTCTCCAGGGAGGGGAGAAACCTCCCTCCCACAGCGGAGTGCGGAGGGTAAGGATGGGCTGGCACGCATGGAAGGAAGAGAAAGCTGGGAAGACCGTTCCCACGCCCGCCGTGAGCTCACCCAGTGGTGGTCCGGGAATCGGCGCCCAGAACCACGCCCCCGTCAAACTGGACGGCCATGATAGTGGTCTGGGGAAAAGGAGAAAGGGGTGAGTCTGGGCCTGTTCGCATTCTCCAGCACAAGCAAGCCAGAACCCCCACCCCCACTCCCACCCCCATCCAGCCCCTGGAGTACTAGGGACCCATTGTCAAATCTCGGAGGGGCCTCAACGACCCGCAACACGCCAGCATCCCGGCCCTCAAATCCCCACGGGCTCATCCCGGCCTGGAGCCTGGGTCGCGCAAGATCCCACAACTCCGCGCTTCCGCGGCCTTCCACATGCCCCGCACCGCCCCGCCGCGCCGGGCACCTCTCCCTCGGCCTCCAGCACCTCACAGCCCACCTCCCGCCCCGCCCCGCCCCCCGGTTCTCCCAACGCTCTCAGGCCCTTCCTGCCGTCGCATTAAGACGTGCGCGCATCTCCTGAACCCCGAGTCCTTCCTCACCCCTGTGGAGACTTCCCGGTTTTCCCAGTCGGGGGAAATGGCCTCCGGCCCCCAGGCTGGTGCGGGACCCGCTCCTCTAGCTACTACGGTGGCCGCCATCTTTCTCCTCTGGGGCTGCCACAAAGCAACTGTCGTAAAGCGCTCTGTCACTCCCGTTAGTCGTGCTCTGAGGCCTCCTGGGAGCCGGGCTGGGCCACGGTTGACGGCAGAAGGGAAAAGACATGTGGAAGGACGTTCTTTTGCGACAGTGAACGCTTGACGGCAGCGTGGCAGGCAAGGAAGCCAACAAAAATACCTCCTTCCCCCCCAAACCCCCAGTCTGCAAAGACTGTGCTTCCGACTGGGTTGTGCAGTACTCATGTGTCTGATCGGAGTTGCCGGTCAAAAAGTCTTCAAGACAGACGTGAGCCTCTGGCTTCTAGACAGCACGCCATGTTTTCATTTCTCTCAGGAATGTACGTACCTGGAAGTGTATACTGTACCAGGCGTGGCATTGCTGGGTGACAAACTGACTGTTCAACGTTCTGAGGAACGGACAGCTGTTTTTCACAATAGCTGTCCCATTTTCATGCCCACTGGCCACACAACAGGATTCCAATTTCTCTACATCCTCACTGATTGTTACTGTGTGTTTTTACTTTAGCCGTCCTAGATGGTGTGAATTGGTACCTTGTGGGGTGTTGTTGTATTTGTACTTCCCTAGTGATCAGTGAGCCTATTTTCATATGCTAATGGTCCGTTCCTTTAGCTTCTTTGGAAGAATGTCTATTGAAGAAGTCCTTTGCTCATTTTAAAATTGGGTTATCTTTTGTTGAGTTGTAAGAGTGTTTTTGATATTGTAGGTACTAGACCTGTATCAGATACATGATCTGCAAATATGTTCTCCCGTTCTATGGATTAGCTTTTCACTTTCTTCATTGGTATCATTTGAAGCACAAAAAAAATTTAAAAATATATTTTATTTATTTTTTACAGAGAGGAAGGGAGAGGGATAGAGAGTTAGAAACATCGATGGGAGAGAAACATCGATCAGCTGCCTCCTGCACACTCCCTACTGGGGATGTGCCCGCAACCAAGGTACATGCCCTTGACTGGAATCGAACCTGGGATCCCTCAGTCCCCAGGCCAATGCTCTATCCACTGAGCCAAACCGGTTAGGGCTGAAGCACAAAATTTTAAATTTTGGTGAAATCCAATTTGCCTGTTTTTTTCCTTTAGTTGCTTATGCTTTTGATATCTGAGAAACTGTTGCCTAACCCAATGTACAAAGATTTACAGCTATGTTTTCACCTAACAGTGTTATAATTTTAATTCTTATATGTTTAGGTCTATGATTAATTTTGAGTTAATTTTTATATATAATGTGTAGGGGCTCGAGATATATATATATATATATATATATATATATATATATATATATATTTGATTTCAAAGAGGAAAGAAGAGGGAAACAGATAGAAACATCAATGATAAGAGAGAATCATTGATCCGCTGCCTCCTACATGCCTGCAATGCAACCCAGGCATGTACCCTTGACCAGAATCGAAACTGGGACCCTTCAGTTTGCAGGCCAATGTTCCATCCATTGAACCAAACTGGCTAAGATCCAAAATTCATTCTTTTGTACGTGGATATCCATTTGTTTCAGCACCATTTGTTGAAAAGACTATTCTGTCCCCTTTGAATGGTCTTGACACCTTTGTTGAAAATCAGTTGACCATGGGTGTAATACTTTTTTGGTTAATCCTCACCTGAGGATATTTTTTTCCATTGATTTTTATAGAGTGGAAGGGATGGATGGTGGGAAGGAGGTAGGTAGGTGGAGAGAGTAGGAGGGGGAGAGAGAGAGAAACATTGATGTGAAAGAGACACATAGATTGCTTACCTCCCACAGCACCCCAACAAGGGCCGGGGATCCCACAAACTTGCAACCCAGGTACATGCCCTTGACTGGGAATCAAACCCATGACCCATCAGTGCGTGGGCCAGTGCTCTAACAACACTGGCCAGCGCGAATACTTTTTATATATCATTTGCTAGCATTTTGTTGAAGATTTTTTACATCTCTACTCATACAATATATCAGTATATTGGTCTGTAATTGCTTTTATATCAGGGTAGTATCAGCCTCTTAGAGTAAGTAGGGAAGACTTCCCTCTTCTATTTTTGTAAGAGTTTGAGAAGGATTGCCATTAATTTTTTTTTTTTTAACACTCAGTAGAGTTTATCAGCGAAAATGTCTGGTGCTGGGCTTTTTTCTTTGTGGGAAGTTTTTATTACTAACTCAATCTCTTTGTTATAGGACTAGTCAGAGTTTCTATTTACTTTTTAAAAAATATATTCTCACTCTTTATTATAATTTTTTATTGATTTCAGATAGGAAGGAAGACTGAGAGATAGAAATATCAATGAGAGAGAATCATTGATCACCTGCCTCCTGCACTGCCTCCCCACTGGGGATCAAGCCCATAACCTAGGCATGTGCCCTTGACCAGAACAGAACCTGGGACCCTTCAGTCCATAGGCCGACACCCTACCCACTGAGTCAAACTGGCTAGGGCTCTATTTACCTTTGAGTCCATTTTGGTACTTTATGTCTTTCTATGAATGTGTCCACTTCGGTTAGATTATCTAATTTGTTAGTCTACAATGGTTTATAGTATTCCCTTATAATCCCTTTATTTCTGTAAGATGTGTAGTAATGTCCCCTTTCATTATTGATTTTAATAATTTGTCTTCCCTCTTTTTTTTATTGGTTAGTCTAAAGTTTTGTTAATTTTCTTGATCTTTTCAAAGAACTTTTTTTTCTTTTAATTTTTATTGATTTGAGAGAGCGAGAGGAAGGGAAAGAGAGTGGAAGGCTGGAGGGAGAGAATGACCACTTTGTTCTACTTATCTATGCATTCATTGGTCAATTCTCTTTTTTATATACTTTTAAAATATGTTTTTATTGATTTCAGAGAGAGGAAGGGAGAGGGAGAGATAGAAACATCAGTGATGAGATAGAATCATTGATTGGCTGCCTCCTTCATGCCCCACACTGGGGATCAAGCCCACAACTCCGGCATGTGTCCCGACCAGAATTGAACTGTGATCTCCTGGTTCTTAGGTCAACACTCAACCACTGAACCACACCAGCCAGGCCTCTTAATTTTTTTATTATAGTAAAATAAAAATAACAACATAAAATGTAGCATTTTAACCATTGTTGGTGTACAATCTAGTAACACTAAGCACATTTACCTTGTTGTGCAACCCCCTTCTTTTCTTTTTGACTTGCTTGGCTCCAGCCATCTGAACTATTTTTAGTGCCCATACATTCATTTAACAAGAAACCATTGTGATCTCTAGGTACCAGGCATTGTATGAGTCACTGAAGGTACATCAGGGAACAAATAGACGTGATGGATCTGATAGATCCTTCCTTCCCCCAGCTGGTGGGCGGAGTATGAGGTAACCTGCAGCCTGGAAATACCTGAGTGACTAACCATGTACCTTATATGGACTACACATTGAACCACCAATCCACACCTGCCAAATACCCCAGCCCTTTTTCCTATATGGACCATACATTAAGCCACCAATCAGCGCTTGTCGAGTACACTACACTAAGCCCCCATTCCTTCCCATTCCTCCCCTCAAAAGGCTTGCTCACTTCTGCATGGGTTGCTGTTCTCCCATTGCGAGACAGCCCGGCAGGTCTCTTTCCCCTAATAAAGCCTTTATCCTGGTTTTTCGCTCCCGACTGGTCTCCCACCATGGAGCTTATATATATTGGGGGAGATAACAAAAAATAAAGAATTATAATTTACAGTATGTTAGTGAATTGAATAAGAAGAAAAATAAGACAAGGAAGTTAGGAAGTGTGTGTGTGTGTGTGTGTGTGTGTTGACATTTTAGAATAATCAGAAAAGATCTCACTGAGGAGACATTTGAATAAAGACCAGAAGGAAGTAAGGAGGGAAGTCATTTGTCTTTTTTGGGGAAAAACAGTATGGACAGAGGGGAGAGCAAGTGCAAAGGTTCTGAGGCAGGATCAAACCTGACATGTCCAGTGAATATTGAGGAGGTCAATTTGGCTAATGCAGTCAGATCAGTGAGGTTCTTTTACAAAGCTTTTCATCATTCTCAACTGAAAATATGATACAGAAAATTTCCTGATTAATTTTTTTAAAAAATATTTTTATTTGATTTCAGATAGGAAGAGAGAGAGAGAGAAAAAAACATCAATGATGAGAATCATTGATCAACTGCCTCTTGCATGCCCTCTACTGGAGATCGAGCAGGCAACCTGGGCATGTGCTCTTGACCTGAATCCAATCTGGGACCCTTCAGTCCGCAGGCTGACGCTGTATCCACTGAGCCAAACCAACTAAGGCTAAATTAATTTATTTTTTTTTCAGAGAGGAAGGGAGAAGGATAGTTAGAAACATAGATGAGCCCTGACTGGTTTGTATCTCTCTCCCTTCCTCTCTGTAAAAAATTAATAAAATATATATTTTAAAAAGGAACATAGATGAGAGAGAAACATCGATCAGCTGCCTCCTGTACACTCCACACTGAGGATGTGCCCGCAACCAAGGTACATGCCCTTGACTGGAATTGAACCTGGAAACTTTCAGTCTGCAGGCTGATGCTCTGTCCACTGAGCCAAACCAGTCAGGGCTAAATTAATTTTTTAAAATATATTTTATTGATTTTTACAGAGAGGAAGGGAGAGGGACAGAGAGCTAGAAACTTCGATGAGAGAGAAACATCAATTAGCTGCCTTCTGTACACCCCCCACTGGGGATGTGCCCGAAACCAAGGTACATGCCCTTGACCGGAATCGAACCTTCAGTTTGCAGGCTGACGCTCTATCCACTGAGCCAAACCGGTTAGGGCTAAATTAATTTTTTAAATCGGAATGTAATAGGAAGCCATTGAAAGGTTTTGAGCAGATAAGTGACATGATGTGAACTATGTTTTAAATAATCATTTTGGCTGCTCTGTTGAACATACATTATGGGGAGGTAAAATACGGAACAGAGAGACAATTAGACTATTGCAACAATATAGGTAATAAAATTGGCTTTCCAAGTGTGGTAGCAGTGGAGATAGTGGGAAGTAGTCAGGTTCTGACAAATTGAATGTGGATACAATGAACGAGAAACAGAAGAGTCAGGATGACTATAGGGTTTTTGGTTTAAAGACCTGGAAGAATGGAATTGTCATTTACTGAGATAGCAAAGGCTATAAAGAGGGTATTTTGGGAGGAGAAGGAATTAAAAACATATAGTTTAAGGCATTTAAGTTTGCTATGTCTAGTTGAAATCCAAATGGAGATGTCAAATGAAGAGTTGTGTCCACAGAATTCTGGAATCCTGGGTAAACTGGTTGGAGTTGTAACTTGGGAATTATCAGTGTATGACATGCTAAGCTCTTTCATGGTCACTTTCAGCTAAAGTCATTTAATAAAGATGAATTATTAAATTCATCTGGTGTGAGGCATGATGCACACGTTTCAGGCTTGGGTGGTTGACAGAAAATGGTGCCATTTATTCATAGAGACAAGGAACACAAGTTCTGGGAGGAGGTGATTGGATCCCAGCCACATGTGTTGCCTTTTCGGGGTCTGATGAGGTATCCAGAAATATTTGGCTCAGGGGACAGGTCCCCTCTGGAGACTTGGCCTGTAGTAGGCCTGGCTGAGATAGCCACGGGGAGCGTGAGTCTCTCTGCTGCCGGGAACAGGGATGACACATCTTCCCACACCCACTGTTTTCTGTTTCCCCTTAAAGTGCCCGCTGGCATCACACACAAAAAAATCCCCACCCTAAATCAGCGGTTCTCAACCTGTGGGTCGCGACCCCTTTGGCAGTCCAGCGACCCTTTCCCAGGGGTCGCCTAAGACCATCCTGCATATCAGATATTTACTTGACGATTCATAACAGTAGCAACATTACAGTGACGAAGTAGCAACGAAAATAATGTTATGGTTGGGTCACAACATGAGGAACTGTATTTAAAGGGCCAGAAGGTTGAGAGCCACTGCAAATCGACGGCTCCCAAAGAATACCTTTTATTCCCTCTAGCTTCTCCCTTCTCCCCGGGACTAAGGGTAGAGAGAGGAGATAAAAAAAATCCCACCCTAGGGGGAGGCGGGGGTTGCAGGGGAGGGACGTCACCAAAGAGGCGGGATATCAGGCGCCCCGCCCCTGCAGCCGGCTGGACCCTGAGCCTGGTGCTGCGCGGGTCGCCCCAGGGCGCTCCCTTCCTGGCGGGTCCCTTAGGCCAGCTCGAGCAGGCCACGCTCGGCCAGCAGACCCTGTGTCCGGTTGTAGACATCCTCCAGGGTGCCCGCCGCGCGAAGCAGCGCGGCCCGCGCCTCCGCCTCTCCGGTTCGCGGACAGGCCATGCCCAGCAGGCGGCCGCGACCCGGGAAGGAGAGGAAGGCGAGGCGGGCGGCCTGCCGGATCAGCCAGGGGTGGTGCGGGCCCAGCACCGCGCTGTAGGCGTCGCTGCACTGCTCGCCGGGGCTCGCGCCTCCGTGCGCCCCGGTGGCCACCCGCTGCAGGCAGAGCTGGGACCAGCGCAGCGCGCGGTGCAGCAGGAGAGCCGTGCGTGAGCCCGAGGCCTTGGCCGAGTCTGGAGGGGCGACCCCCGGGCTCTCCAGCAGTCCCGCCCGCCGCTCCCACGCAGCCATGGTCGCCAGCGATCTGTAGCGCGCGGCATCTGGGCCGTGCACCCGAGCCTCGAGGGCTGTCACTTTGGTGAAGGCCTCGCTCGTGGCGAAGGTGAAGATGGAGCCGAAGGGAGTTAGGAATCTGTGCGCGTGTGGCGGTGGGAAGAGCGGGGTGGTCAGGGAGAGGGCGATGGAGCCCCCGGAGGCGGGGACTGGGGCAGGAGAGGGAGACCACTCACTTGATGAGCTCCCTCCACCCCGCCAGGTACTGCGACAGCTCCACATCCCCGTCCAGGTGCAGGCTGGCGCGGAACGGCCTCACCAGGCGGCCCAGCATCCCGTGGGGGCCCAGGCACGGAGGCTCTTCTCGCGCCGGGGCCTCCAGGGGTCCCAGCTGTCGCCCGATCTGGGGGAGGAAACACGGGGAGGAGGGGGAGCGGGAACAGAACCCCTAGCCTGTTAGGCTTCCTTCGCTGAGCGGCCCAGTCGGGCTCGCTGGCGCCCCTCCTGCTGTGCTCTCAGCTTCGGTCTGGGGAGGAGGGGCAGGAAGGAGGACCCGCTCTCCAGCAGGGGGTCAGTCAGCCTGGCTCCACCTTCCCCCTGTTGAGGGTCCCACGCGGAGCTCCCGGTCCCAGCCCTGCCCCCCAGCATACCTGTGAAGGCGGAGGTCCCTCCGTAACGCAGGGCTGGGCCCCCGGCCCGCAGCCTGAGAGGGCGCCTGGGGAGAGACAAGGCGGGCGGTGAGGACTCGGAGAGGGGCCTTAGGTCCCCAGGACCTGGATTCCTGGGTTCCTGCCAGAGAAGATGGGGGAAGAGGCCACTCACGTAGGCTCCGAGTACAGAGATAAAAAAGTAGCAGCGCGAAAATGGCAAGAGGAATTGGATGGCGGAGCCAGCGCCTGGAGACCTGTGGAAGCGGCACGACCCCCATGGACGCTGCCGGGACCACCACCCCTCACCAGCTCCCACCCGCCCTTATCCCTCCGCCTCCCAGAAGGAAGAGAAGCCCGCGGTGCCCTGAAGTGCAGGGGTTAATCATTAATCTAAGGCCCCTTACCCTGTGCCCTTTGCCCCAGAGGGCAGCACCTGGGGGTGAGAAACTACATTAAGAGGATTTGGGAAGTTCCGGTGGCAATGACACGTCTCTATGGGATCAGGTTGTAGGAAGAGGCAGCCTGGGCCTGGGAAGGGAGGCTGGGGTCTGAACCAGCTCCCACACTGAGCAATGATGTGGGTCCTAAGATAACTCTGGGCTTGAGTTCCTCCCACTGTAAATTGAGGATAATAACAGGTAGTTGGCCAGGATTAAATGATAATGTACGTGTAAACACTGTAAATGGAAAAGCTTACCACAATTGCCCCATAAATCTTACCTATGAAGTTCAAGCTCGGGGCACCTGGGATCCAGGAGCACCCATTGTAAATGCTCTAGCCTAGCCCCACGGGACCTTGTCTTGATCTATACCCATGACCTCTTGATTGCACACTTCAGGCGTTATCACTACACCCTCACCAGCTCCTACCCAGTCCTTGTCCCAACTCCAGGTTAGCTCCTCTATTATTTATCAAACAAACCTTTGTTAAGTACTTCCACACCCCAGGCCCAGACAGATAAACTGAGCCTTCATAGAGCTCAAGGTCCATTGGAGACTCAATAATTTGTTTCCCGCACTGGAATGTGAGCTCTGATAAGTCTTGTTTTTCTTGGTTGTAACTCTATTTACAGAATTTAGAATATCACCTGGGCCAAAGTACATTATTGCGAAATCCGTATCCTCCTATATAATAAAAGCGTAATATGCAAATTGTCCCCTCAACGGGGAGTTCGTAGGGAGTTCAGCCAAGGGGCAGGACCAGCCAGGGGAAGGGAGGGATACCCCCCCAACCCCGCAGCCACTAGGGACCCTACCAGTGCATGAATTTCCTGCACTGGGCCTCTAGTATGTTAATAAACAAAGAAATGTGTATTAGGGGCAGGCAAATAAGGGTAGTACCCCACATGACAAATGTGCGATTTTTTTGGACTTGGTTTAGATTTTTGCAAATTAGGAGTCCACCTAGTGGCCATGGAGGGGGTGCTTTCAGAGAAAGGATACTTGATGCAATCAAAGAAACAGTTACCTCCTGTTCTTAGCCCCCAGTCCATAAACTTCTTAGAATTATCCCTGTCTCTGTGTATATTTTCTTCTTGGGGTGAGGGAGAGTACCCCAGATTCTCAAGAAGTCAGGACCCCAATCTCTGTGAAGACTCTTGGTAGCTCCCACAGCTCATGGATTCTTGCCGTGTCTCTCACTCTGATGCTCCTTTGAATCTGGGAGGTCCCTGAGATCGATTGCTACTGAACAATCCCATCCCTAGCCTTGGGCTTCCCATTTCTCGGGGTTGAAGTGTTTCTCAGCTTGGCAGACGGTGACCTTAGGCAAGTTGGTTGGCATTTCTAAGCCCCAGTTCCCTAATCTACATAATAGGAAGGCTAATTCCCACCTCCTAAAATTGTGAGGGTTAAACAGAACAGGCCCGCAAGACACTAACCACAGTTCATGGCCTGTAGTAAAAGTTCGGTAGATGGTGGTGATTTCCACTTGTCTGCTCCTGACGCCCCTCCTCCTCTGGTGCTGGGAGCATAGGTCTCCCTGAGCAGCAAATCGGGTCTGCAGGGTTCCGGGAGCGGATTAGTTTTTGGTGTCACTTAATCCGAGTGGCCCTTCCGCAATCAGAGCCCTCATGGGGCAGAGGTGGTATAAACCTGCCGAAGGGGCCCTGGCTCACAGAGGCTGCAGAATGGAGCCGGTCGCGGGAGCCAAGCTGCTGCTGCTGTGGGCGGTGTGCTGCGGGGCGGTTGGTTCCAGCGGCTACACCCAAGTCATCGAGGTGACCAACGGGGGCCCCTGGGGCGACTGGGCCTGGCCCGAGATGTGTCCTGAAGGACTTTTCACCATCGGCTTCTCCATCAAGGTGAGGTCTCAGGTCTAGGTCTCAAAGGTTTGGCTCAGTGGGTAGAGCTTTAGCCTGCAGACCTAAGGGTCCAGGTTAGATTCCGGTCAAGGGCACATGCTGAGGTGGCAGGCTGGATCCCCAGTAGAGGGGCGTGCAGGAGGCAGCCAATCAATGATTCTTTTTCATCATTGATGTTTCTATCTCTCTCCCCCTTCCTTTCTGAAATCAATACAAATGTGTGTGTGTTTTTTTTAAATATAAGATACCAACCAATTCCAGTAATAAAAATGAAAAAGAATGCATTCAATGTTTATTTGTAAAAAATAAAATAAGCCCTGACTGGTTTGGCTCAGTGGATAGAGTGTTGGCCTTCGGACTCCGGGGTCCTGGGTTCGATTCCAGTCAGGGGCATGTGCCTTGGTTGGGGCACATCCCCAGTGTGTGTGTGTGTGTGGGGGGGGGCGTGCAGGAGGCAGCTGGTCCATGTTTCTCTCTCATCGATGTTTCTGGCTCTCTATCCCTCTCCCTTCCTCTCTGTAAAAAATCAATAAAAGTTCTAAAAATAAAATAAAATAGCAAATGGTGGTCTGACTCATCTTTACCCCTCCTCTCGGCGCCAGGTGGAGCCTCCGCAAGGCATTCCTGGAGACGACACGGCAATGAACGGAATTCGGCTGCACTGCTCCCGCGGGCACCAAGTGGAGTCCGAGTCTGGAAGGTGAGGCGCAGGGGCCAATGATCCCCTAGGGTGGGGTATGCCCATTACCCTCTGTGACACCCACCCCCTCCCTGCCGGCAGGTAACTCCAAAGCTGCCACACCTTAGACCTGGGGGGGGTAGGTTGTAGACCTCCTCTCCGCGCCTCGGTGAATGTCAGGTGATTAGACCCGACCCACCGAGGCCAAGTAGCCCCTGGGCTGGAGGTGAGTGGAGGGCGCCCCACAGCCAGTGAGTCTTCCCTTCCCTCGCAGGTGGGGCGCATGGAGCGAGCCGCTGTGGTGTCCCCATGGCAGCTTCCTCGTGGCTTTCTCACTCCGAGTGGAAGCACCCAGGACCCTTGGGGACAACACGGCCGCGAACAACGTGCGCTTCCGCTGCTCCGACGGCAAGGAGCTGGAGGGGCCCGGACTGGCCTGGGGAGACTTTGGAAACTGGAGTGAGCAGTGTCCTAAAGGCATATGTGGCTTGCAGACCAAGGTCCAGCGGCCCAGAGGCCTCCCCGATGACACCGCGGTTAACGACGTGCGTTTCTTCTGCTGCAGCAGCTGATCCCTTTGCGGCCTGCTCCCAGCCCCACCTCCGGCTGTCCCACCTCCCCCCACCTCCCCTATTAAAGCTTCCCTGTCTTGGCTTTGGTGTCATGTTTTAGGCATAGAAAACTGCATCTCCCTGTCTCCTAGCTTAGCATTGGGCCAGGCAGGTTACCCAAAGTTACAGACCTATAGTCCAGAGAAAGGCACTTAAATACAATTTTGCATACCAGTGAGGGAAGTCCCTGGCTTTCTGGGGGCGTCTGCCTACACATCATGCCCATTAAATTCCCAGGTTATTTCTTTTCTGAGCCACCAGTGACCTCAGATTAAGAGACTTCTACCAAATTAGGAGGCGACATGTTACCACACCTTCAGGCTTTATTTTCTAGAGCTTAATTGGTTAACGCGTCTTTTCCATAATTGTCCTCCCCCCGCCCCCATACAAAACTCCAAGGTGGCTTTTCTGTGTACTGATTCCCATTTTGGATCTTTGCCCTTGATGTTCTCTCTGCTCGGAATCCCTCAGCTATCCAGGTAGTTAGCCCATCAGCAGATTTCAGCTCCAATTTCACTTCCTCAGAGTTGATATCTATCCCATTATCAATGTGTTGTTATGTTTTAATCTTCACCTGAGGAAATGTTTTACTGATTTTAGAGAAAGGGTTCCCGTCCTGAGCACCTGCCAAGGGGGACTTGCACAAAGGGCTGGTTAGGCCCACGTGGAGGTACACTCTAGAAGGCAGGTCTGACCCACGTGGGGAGAGGCACAGAATGGGGTAGTGAGGGTGAAAACAACGACTAAGACTTACTCGGTCTATTTGAAATGGTAGGAGAGAGAGAGAGAGAGAGAGAGAGGTTGGTTACCTGCCTCTAGTATGAGTCCCCACCAGGATCGAGCTGGAAACCTAGGTTATGTGCCCTGATCCAGAATCCAAACAGCCAGCAACCTTTGGGTATACAGGACTATGCTCCAACCAACTGAGCCACACTGGCCAGGTCTCAAGGAGTTTTGTAAAAGTGCTTATCATCAACTGATCTTTTAAAAACTGCCAATTTCCCACCCTGGAATGTTAAATTGAGAGCACAGAACTGTTTGTCTTGTTAACTGCGGTATTTCTGTGCACACTAATAGGTCAGTAACTATTTGCTGCCCTGGCCCTCCTGCCTGAGCTGGTGGGTGCACTAAGAGGTGGTTCCTTCCGGGTTGGGGCACACATCCAAATGGCAGATGGATTCCTGGTTGGGGTGCGTGGGTGAGGCAACCAATTGATGTGTCTCTTTCTCTTCCACTTTCTCTCTCTAAAATCAATGAAAAATAATAAATAAAAATTTTAAACTCATGCTTAAAAAAATAACTATTAGCTAAGAAAATAAGCGGGGTGCAGGGGCCCCACACAGGGGAGCCACAAGCCCCGCGCATCTGGAGGCTAGGACACCCCCTCACATAGGACACGATCTGAGATGCACAAGAGAACTCAACACCGCTTTATTTCAGGGCGGGGGTGGGTCGGGTGGGCGTCCCGCGGCGAGCAGGGTGGTCCGTGGAGCCTCACTGAGGGTCGCCCTGCGGAAAAGAGAACGTGAGAATGCAGCTGGGGGGGGGCAAGCAGGTCCCCCCTGAGGCTCCGGGGCGCGCGGTCCCACCTTCTTCCTGCAGTCGCCGCAGAGGACGCCCAGGGCCCCGTTCACCAGCTGCACCCCGCACAGCACGAGCTCCAGGCACGAGGCGGCCACCAGCAGCGAGAAGAGCGTCACGTGCCAGGTGACCACGTTCGGCGGCTGCTCGCACAGGTCCCACAGGGTGTGGTTGAGCAGGTAAGAGCCTCTGAGGGTGCACAAGGCCACGTGAGAGCCGGAGGTCGCCGCGGAGGGCCCCCCTCCCGGTTCCCGGTTCCCGGTTCCCGGAGCCCGTGCCCAGGGGGACTTGCGAAGGGCTCGTGAAGGCAGGTCTTGCCCACGAGGGGAGAGGCACAGAGCGGGGGAGTGAGGGCGCGGAAGCCCGCTAAGCCTTACTCGGTGTCTTTGAAATGGTAGTCCCAAGAGTTGTCCTTCAAACATTTGGGTCCATTTTGGAGCCCGGTTCCGGATACTGAGAGGCAGTAGATGGCTCCAATCACCCCGAATGCCGAGCAGAAGACCGAGCGCAGCATCTGGACGTGGAGTGGAAGGAGAGGTGAGTCGGCCCTGCCTAGCTCCTCCGCCCTCCCCTTATACATTTTCCTTCAAACCCCATTGCTAGGAGTTAGGTTAACCCTAAGAGCCAGCGGCTGCAGAGGTTCATGGGGGTTGTAGTCCCCTCTGGTCAGGTCCATTGAGGCCTAAGATTGGGGAGGTGGAGGTGTAATGGGGTTGGGGTAGGGCGGGGAGAGGTGGGTCTTGGGACTGCCGAGCAGCTGGTGTAGCTAGGAAGAGGGGGCGTCGCTTTAGGTTGGCTCCCTAGACCTGTTCAAAGACCGATCCTGGATCCCCTCTGAATTTGGGTCTTACCCTGCAGCGATTCCCACAGCAGCCGGTACCGCAACAGCCCTTGCCCCCTGCCCGGACGGCTGCAATCGCCGGACACAGTACCTGCGGGACAAAAGTGCGCGTGATAGCCAATCCCTCCAGATTCTTAAGGCGCAGCTGCATCAGTGCTTACCTCCTGGAACCTGCCTGTGATGTCCTCAGCCCTTCAGACTGTAGGAAGACCCTATCTGTACTTCTGGAGCACTCTCAGGTTCCATCCTAAGTTATCATAGTTTATGTGTCTACTTATTTCTGTCCAGATTGTAGCCTCCAGGAGGGTAGGGCCTAATAATATATTCCCAATAAATCTTGACACATGTTCGGTGCCCAACTGAATGGGAGTCAGGAGGCCTGAGTTTAATGCTAACCCCAATGCACTGCACACTCCACGAATTGGTTCATCTCTCAGGGTCTCTGTTTTGTCCTCTGTAAAATGGGTCTGCAATACCTACCTCAAAGGGCTGATCTCATGATTTTTTAAATGAAATAACAAGTTGACTGGATGTCAAGACTAGCTCAGAAGTAATGCTCAATAACTATAAATTCCCTCAACAGCAGGAAGGAATGGTGGTGCTGGAGTGTCTGGGCTCATGATGGTGGAGGGTGGAGGAGAATGTTAGTGGAGGCTCTGATGGGAAAAATAAGAATCCCCAAGATACAGCCCTCGTCCTCTTTGTCTTCCTCATGGAGCCCATCCCCTCTAGGGCTTCAGCTTCTTCTTCTGCCAATAGTGACCTAAAGCATGCCTCCAGATTCAAATCTAACGGCCTTAAGGATATATGTTCACTTGAATGACTTGGTTTTAGCTCAAATTCAGCCAACCTCATACTGACCTCACAATTTATTCCCCAAATTCATCTTCCATCAACTTTCTTTTTTTTTTTTTTAAATATAATTTTATTGATTTCAGAGAGGAAGGGAGGAAAGAGAGATAGAAACATCAATGATGAGAGAGAATCGTTGATCGGCTGCCTCCTGCACACTTCACGCTGGGGATGGAGCCTACAATCTGGACATGTGCCCTGACCAGGAAGCGAAACCATGACCTCCTGGTTCACAGGTCAATGCTCAACCACTGAGCTACGATGGCTGGGCTCCCACTGACTTTCTAATCTCCATCACTGGAGCTATCCTCCAGATTACTCAGGTTGGAAAACTTGAATTTTTTTTTTAAGGCCACCAAAATTTTTGATTGCCTCCCCCCCAAAAATATTGGGAGAGATGAAAAACTTGAATGCTTTACACCCTGCCAGACTTCAAGTCCTCTCGACTTTTCCAACAGCTTTTGAATCTGTCAGTTCTTCCTTTTTCTTCCAAGTAAATCCCTAATCATCTCCCCATGAAGATGATGTTTTCAGCCTGCCTACTAGATTTCCTATCTCTTGCCCCAGGCCATCCTGAACTCCATCCTACATGCTGTCATTAAGCTTAAGTTTATTTTTAAGTTTTATTAGTCTTGTATGCTTACATCTTTTAGAGACTCTTCAAAGAGTAGCTCATCAAAACTCAACTCTGGAAAGGCATTGCAGGTTTCTCAGTTTGCCTTCAGCCTTTTCTTTGCTGCACCATGCCAGGTTCTTTCCCTATCTCTCATTTCTGGAATCCCACAGCTGTCTTGATATTTGCCTCCCTATAAACCTTGTCTGGCCCACATCACACAAAGCAGCATTTTGTTCTTCTCCAGGGGAGGGGCTGAGAGTTTTAGTTCTATTATGTGACCCACTGCAACCTCACAGAGACATCTGCAGAGTTGAATAGACTTTTCACCAGACACTCTCCCCTCCCCTATGTTTTATGGTAGGTCAAGGGCCAGTTTTTTTGTTTTTTTTTTGTTTTTTGTTTGTTTGTTTTGATCCTCACCTGATATTTACAGAGAGTGGAAGGGAGAGGAGAGAGAGAGAGAGACATCAATGTGAGAGAGACACATCAATTGGTTGCTTCCCACATACACCCTGACCAGAGCCAGGGATCGAACCTGCAACCCAGGTACGTGCCCTTGACTGGGAATTGAGCCCTCGACCCTTTAGTGCCTGGGCCAAAGCTCTAACCACTGAGAAACACTGGCCAGGGCTCTAGGGCCAGTTTTGACCCCTTGGCTTGGCCTCTCTGGTTAGGTCACTTACTGGGAAGCTCCTGGATCCAGACACCTAGAATTGCCTTTTGGGTGTACCCATTTTGAATGACCTATCTATTTGATACTATACTTTTCAGTCAAAGTGTTTCTTTCTTTCTTTTTTATTGATTTTTTTACAGAGAGGAAGGGAGAGGGATAGAGAGCTAGAAACATTGATGAGAGAGAAACATCGATCAGCTGTCTCCTGCACACCTCTCACTGGGGATGTGCACGCAATCAAGGTACATGCCCCTGACTGGAATCGAACCCGGGACCCTTGAGTCCCCAGGCCGACACTCTATCCACTGAGCCGAACCGGTCAGGGCCAAAGTGTTTCTTTTGTTATCTGAGTTTCTCTGTCTCATTATCTACTCATCTTAATGAAAAGAGATGAGTAATTGTAAATGCAGGAAGAAACACTGCATATATAGCTCTAATCTGATTACTTTTCTCCATCTCCATGGCCACTGGCTTAGTTCAAGCCGCTATCATCTCTCCTGGCAAGTGCAGTGACCTTCATCCCTCCATCTGGTCTTTCTGCATCCACTATTGACTTCCCACTCTTCATTCTCCACAAAGCTGCAAGAGGAATTTTCTTTAAAAGAATAGTTTATTTAAAAATATAAAAAGAATAGTTTACTGATTTAAAAACATTTTTTTAGAGAGAGAGTGGAGTGTGCAGAAAGGAAAGGGAGAGAAACATCAATTAGCTGCCTGCTGCCCCCTAGCGGAAGTCGAGCCCGAAACTCAGGCATATGCCCTTGATGGGGAAATTGAACTGTCAACCTCCTGGCTCACTGGACGACACCCAACCAATTGAGCCACACCGGCTAGGGTCACAGGGAGCAACTAGAACTCTAATACTTTGCTAATGGACATGGACTTTGTATAAGAGCTTCAGAAAACTTTGACAATATCTAGTTGCACTGAATATTTCTACTTAAGAACCAGCAGTTTTACTCCTAGGTATACATCCAACAGAAATGCAAACATTTATTCACCTAAAGACATTTTCAGGTATCTTTATGGTAACATTTTTTGTAATAAACCCAAGTTGGAAACTATCCAAATGTCCATCAATAGTCGAAAGCTCAAATAAATTGTGGTATATTCACACAATGGAATGCGTAAGAAATAATAAACTGCAGATACATGTAATAATATGGATGAACCTCACACACATAATGTGGAGCTCAAGAAGCCAGATATAGGTGGCCACACTGTATGAGTCCATTTATGTAAAGTGTCAAATAGGCAAAACCAATCTACGGGATAGAAGCCAAGAGAGTTGGGACGCTTGTCAGTGGCAGGTAATGTCTGGTGGGAGGCACACCTGGGATTCTGGTAATGACCTGTATTTTGAGTGCTGAGTATGTGGGTGTGTTCACTTCGTAAAAATTCACTGAGCTGTATTCTGAGGATCTGGGCAATTGTCTGAATGACTTGAAGAAAAGTTCAAAAACAAGTTTAAAAAGTTAAAAAAAAAGTAACATGTCCTTCAATCATTTTTCTGTTGAACTTAGAGTAAAATTCAGAGTTTTTCTGTTTATATATATTTGCTCTGGCCTATGCTTACCCAAGATCTCATCTCATTTAACCTCATCTGCACTGGCCACCTATCCGGTCCTCAGATATGTGAGCCTGTTCCTGCCTGGGGCTTTGTACTGTCAGCCACCCTGTCTGCCATGCTGAATCTTTTTTGGGGGGGAGGGTGTGTGTCTCAGTTCAGACATCACCTCATTGAAAACACTATAAGAAGTGGCCCTTGATCTTGCTCTAGGGGTTCTCTATTGACAGACCCTGCTTTGTTTTCTTGATAGTATCTACTCCTATGTGAAATCATCTTGCTCATCATTTACTTTTTTCAAGTGCCTCTTAAGTGCACGGCTCTGGTCTAGACACCTGGCACACAGCAGCCAGGGTAATATAATGTACCTGATGTAATGAGGCTTACATTCTTGCTTCTGTGATACTGTGTGTCTCCCCAGTGGGAATGCCAGCTTCAGGGAGAGCAGGGACTTCCCCTGTGTCCTCATGGCATAGCATGGACCAGGTGAATAGATTTGAAAAAGCCTTCTTAAGAGTGGCTGTGAGAGAAACCAAGATGGCGGCATAGAAACACCTGAAATTGCTGCCTTGCACAACCACTTCAAAAATACAGCTTAAAGACAAAACTATCATCATCCAGAACCACAGGAAGGCTGGCTAAGTGGAAATTCTACAACTAGAAGGAAAGAGAAAAGCACACTGAGACTCAGAGGAGGTGCGGAAATAAAGTGCAGAGGTATGGAGGTGTGTGCACGCAGAAAGGGCTGGCAACTGAGGACATGGTTGTCTTTTTCAATCGGGAGGGAGACACAAACTCCCGACTGCTCTGAACTCCAGTTCTGGGCGAGTCTCTGGAGACCCAGACTCATATGAGGAGAAACTGGACTGTCTGGCATCCGATGGAACTCCAGGGTGGCTTTTTCTCAGAGATGTTTGCAGCCATTACCGAGGGACACTGAGACCTGGGGCCTCTTAGGGCCGGGATGAGGATCAGGCATAGCTGTTTGCTCCGCCCTGTTGATTCCCTGAGACCCTGCCCCAGCCAAGCTGTGCACAGAGGCTTTTGCATATGAATGGCCTGGCCCTTAGCAATCTAAAATTACCTAACAAACTGCAGCTGGGTCAGAGAGACCCAGAACATCCAAAGAAGGCCCGAGGCCCCACAGCAGCTTGCATTGTTTCATAGCTGGGGCTCATCTGGGCACTTCTAAACCCCAAACAAAGTAGAGGAATCTGCAGATCTCTCCATAGCTCTTGCTGGGTAGCCTCCGGCAGAAGCTAAATTAGCACCTCCTTAGAAATCCAAGAGCCAGTGTACCCAGTGGTCAGAGTGGGACCATCCAGATTACAGCTCCTCAGATCCATAAGGGACACACTTAGGGGGCAGACTCAGTGAGCCCCACTGTGCCACACTGAAGCAAGTCTTGCCCTATAAAGGTCTCTACAACACAGAAGTTCTCCCACCATAGACAGAGCTGATTCTCACAGCCAAGTGGCCTGGAGGTCAATTCCTCCCAGTGATATCAACAACAATCAAGGCTTAACTACAAGACTGTGCACAAAGCCCATAAAGGGGTGCACCAAGAGTGTCCACCTCAGGTAATTGGGGAGGTTGAGCCACTGGGTCCTAGAGGACACCTAGTACAGAAAGCCACTCTATTAACACAGGAAGCAGCTAAAATGCAGAGACAAAGAAACAGGTCAGGAATGACAGAAATGGAGGAAAGCAAACTACTGGATATAGAGTTCAAAACCCCAGTTATAAGGTTTCTCAAGAATTTTCTAGAAACTGCTGATAAATTTAGTGAGACCCTCAATAAATCTAGTGAAACCCTCAAGGATATGAAAAAGGACCAGCTTGAAATTAAGCATACACTGGCTGAAATAAAGACCATTATACAGAGCCCTAATCGGTTTGGCTTGGTGGATAGATCGTCGGCCTGTGGACTGAAAGGTCCCAGGTTCAATTCCAGTCAAGGGCACGTACCTTGGTTGTGGGCACATCCCCAGTGGGAGGTGTGTAGGAGGCAGCTGGTCAATGTTTCTCTCTCATCGATGTTTCTAACTCTCTATCCCTCTCCCTTCCTCTCTGTAAAAAGTCAACAATATTAAAAAAAAAAAGAACATTATACAGAAATCCAACAGCAGACTAGAGGATCGCAAGAATCAAGTCAAAGATTTGAAATACGGAGAAGCAAAAAACACCCAACTGGAAAAGAAAAAAGAATCCAAAAATATGAAGATAGTGTAAGGAGCCTCTGGGACAACTTTAAGCGTACCAACATCTGAATTATGGGGGTGCCAGAAGGAGAGAGAGAGCAAGATATTGAAAACCTGTTTGAAGAAATAATGACAGAAAACTTTCCCTACCTGGTAAAAGAAGTGGACTTACAAGTCCAGGAAGTGCAGAGAACCCCAAACAAAAGGAATCCAAAGAGAACCGCACTATGACATATAATTAAAATGCCAAGAGCAAAAGACAAAAAGAGAATCTTAAAAGCAACAAGAGAAAAGCAGTTAGTTACCTACAAGGGAGTACCCATATGATTGTCAGCTGATTTCTCAACAGAAACTATGCAGGTCAGAAGGGAGTGGCAAGAAATATTCAAAGTGATGAATAGCAAGAACTTACAACAAGATTACTTTATCCAGCAAAGCTGTCATTCAGAATTGAAGGTCAGATAAAGAGCTTCACAGATAAGAAAAAGCTAAAGGAGCCCTGACCGGTTTGGCTCAGTGTATAGAGCGTCAGCCTGTGGACTGAAAGGTCCCAGGTTCGATTCTGGTCAAGGGCATGTACCTTGGTTGCGGGCACATCCCCAGTAAGAGATGTGCAGGAGACAGCTGATCGGTGTTTGTCCCTCATCGATGTTTCTAACTCTCTATCCACCTACCTTCCTCTCTGTAAAAAATCAATAAAATATATTAAAAAAGAAAAAGTGAAAGCTAAAGGAATTCATCACCACCCAAACCAGTATTATATGAAATGTTAAAAGATATTCTTTAAGAAAAGGAAGAAGGAAAAGGTAAAGATAAAAATTATGAACAACAAATATAAATCTATCAACAAGTGAATCTAAAAATCAAGTGAATAAAAAATCTGATGAACAGAGTAAACTGGTGAATAGAATAGAATCAGAGGCATAGAAAGGGAGTGGACTGACAATTCCTG
>PVJC01003064.1:0-28583 GCA_004026665.1 Murina feae
CGTGCGCGCGCCTCCGTACCTCTGTACTTTGCTTCTGCTGCTGCTCTGAGTCTCAGACTCTTCTCTGGTTGTAGGATTTTCACTCAGCCAGCCGTCCTGTGGGTGCGAGTGGTGTCCGTGTGTTCTTTTCGTGGTTTTTCTGAAATAGTTGTTCACAGCTGCATATACGGTGTCTACCCTATGCCGCCATCTTGTTTCCCCAAACCTCCATGGCCATTTTCAACGCTCGTTTGGAAAAGCCCCAGTTCTGGACTCCCAAAGGCAAAGTCAGAGTGAGAGACTCCACGGCCCCGGAGTGCCAGGAGGTTCCTCGAGCAGAGGACACGCATGGGGCTGACGTTGGGGCTCAGCGCCGTGGCCGGTGCGGCTCGGCTGGCTGGAGCGTCGTCCCAGGCACTGCGGGGCTGTGGGATGGATTCCAGGTCGGGGTGCGTATCCGGGTTGTAGGTTCAGACCGCGGTGGGGGGCATGTAGGACACAGCCAGTCAGTGCTTCTCTCACACCCAGTATTTTCGCTCCATCTCCCTTCCTTTCTCTCTGAAACCAATACGAAATGTGTTCTCCGGTGAGGATTAAAAAATAATGATAAGTTTACTTAAGAAGTAGGGCTCAACACCCAGGCCCGCCGCTGGTGTGAGCGGAGGTGTGTAGTGACGGGCCCGGTCCTGCAGGGTGCTGAGCGTCCCGTCCTGTCTCCTCAGTGTACGGCAAGCCCGTCCTGCCGTCGGGCTCCACGTCCCCATCACCGTTGCCGTTTCTTCACGGGCCGCTGGCCACCAGCACCTCACAGCCCGCGCCCCCTGCGGAGAGCGCCGAGAGGGAGCCCGAGCAGGACAGCCCGGCCCCGCCCGGGGAGGCCTCGGGCACCATGGAGAGCCTGCCGCGGCCGCTCAGCCCCACCAAGCTCACGCCCATCGTGCACTCCCCGCTGCGCTACCAGAGCGACGCGGACCTGGAGGCCCTGCGCAGGAAGCTGGCCAACGCGCCGCGGCCGCTCAAGAAGCGCAGCTCCATCACGGAGCCCGAGGGCCCCGGCGGGCCCAACATCCAGAAGCTGCTCTACCAGCGCTTCAACACGCTGGCCGGGGGCATGGAGGGCACCCCCTTCTACCAGCCCAGCCCCTCGCAGGACCTCACGGGCACCCTCGCTGACATGGACAACGGGAACACCAATGCCAACGGGAACCTGGGGGAGGCCGGCCCTGCCCAGCCCACAGCCCCGCTGCCCGCGGAGCCTGCTCCTGCCTCGGACGCCAACGACAACGAGCTCCCTTCCCCTGAGCCCGAGGGGCTCCTCCGTCTCCAGACCACCCCCCAGACTGCGGAGCCTGCGGAGGACGACAACAACAACGTGGCCCTGTCCCCGGAGCAGGTCCCGAGCCCTGCGGCTGAGGCCCCCTCTCCGGGGGAAGAGCAGGTTTCCCCGTCACGCCTCCCCGTCGCCGCCGCACCGCTGCTCGCAGCCTCTATGGTGGGTGCCGGTGGGTGCCGGCCTCGGCAGGGCCCGGTGCTGTGGAGGACCCAGCCTTGTGCTGGGCGCGGTGGGCGTGGCAGACGGGTCCCTGCCCCTAGGGAGTCGGGCCCAGGGCTCCACGGGCTCACACTGGAGGCCCAGCCGAGGCCCAAGGAGGGAAGCTGCCCCAGGGCCTGAGGGAGGCAGTGCTGAGGGACGAGGGACGGGGCGGCTGGGAGCCCCTCCCAGCGGGTAGGAAGGAGCTGCTGCTCCTGGCTCGTGCGGGGTCCCCTTTAAATCCGAGCCCGCTTCCTCCTCACAGGGCAAGCGGACCAACCTGAAGAAGCCCAACTCCGAGCGCACGGGCCGCGGGCTGCGCGTCCGCTTCAACCCCCTGGCGCTGCTCCTGGACGCATCCCTGGAGGGAGAGTTCGACCTGGTGCAGAGGATCATCTACGAGGTGAGCCGAGCGGAGCCCCCGCCTGGGCACCCGGCGCGCGGGCGGGGCTCACGCACCCTGTGTCGCAGGTGGAAGACCCCAGCAAGCCCAACGACGAAGGGATCACCCCGCTGCACAACGCCGTCTGCGCCGGCCACCACCACATCGTGCGGTTCCTGCTGGACTTCGGCGTCAACGTGAACGCCGCCGACAGCGATGGCTGGTGAGCCCCCGGGGCAGAGGGGACGGGGCTTCTCAGCGCAGCCCCCGCGTTGCTTTCTGGAGGACGTGGTAAAAGGCGCAGCCCTGCTTCCCTTTTCTTCAATGTGTTACTGATTTTCCTAAAGAGAGAGGAAGGGTGGGGAGAGAGAGAGGACCATCAGTGAGAGAAACATTGATCAGCTGCCTCCTGCATGCCCCCGACTGGGAATTGAACCATGACCTCTGCACAGGATGAAGCCCAACCAGCTGAGCCACACGGGCCGCGCCGTGGCTGTCTGTCCACCTGGTCATTAGCACGGCAGCCCAGGACTTGTCTGTGTTGAGCGGCTGGTCAGGCTGCACCTGTCTCGGGTCCCTCAGCCCCGCCCCTAGGAGTGTGCCGAGGCCCAGGACGGGCGGTTAGTAGAAACCACAGCACTGCGGACAGCGGGACGTGCGGGCACTGAGGCTCCGCGGCCCAGGGCCCTGCCACTCCAGGGGCCACACACGCCTTCACCTCCCGCCCTGCAGGACGCCGCTGCACTGCGCCGCCTCCTGCAACAGCGTGCACCTCTGCAAACAGCTGGTGGAGAGCGGCGCCGCCATTTTTGCCTCGACCATCAGCGACATTGAAACTGCCGCGGACAAGTGCGAGGAGATGGAGGAGGGCTACCTCCAGTGCTCCCAGTTTCTGTATGGTACGTGGGCGTCCTCTCGGCCCGCAGGGGGTGTGCGCTGGGCCGGCAGCCGGGCCCCAACTGCAGGGGCAGCCAGTTAGCTCAGCAGAGGGAGGCCACGGTCCCTTCACTCTCCCGAGACGCTCCCTCCTGCGGAGACGTGTCTGAAAGTCCGAGTCGGCAGGAACACGAGCTCCCGGTACCGAGGCGGCGGCCACCTGGGAGGCCTGTGGGGGACAGTGACCATGGGCGGGAGGAGGAGGCCCTCGGGTCACTAGCTTGCGGGGCTTTCCTGGGCGTGGGCTGGCCCCCCTCTGCCACGTGGGAGTGCCGGCTGCCCTCCACGCAGCCACCCCCCTCTTTGGTCCCTGACTTTGTGCTAGATGTGAGGTACGTTTCACCCTAAGAAATGCCCCTGGACTCAGAACCTCAAGTGGCCATGGCAGCAGCTGGGCCTGGCTTCCGACCCGCAGCCTTGCCTCGGCCTCGCTGGGCCACCGACGAGCAGCAGCGCGTCCAGTCTGGCCCCGCAGTGGGGCTCCCGCTGCCCGACCTCGGTGAGGCCTGACGCTTGCCGTCCTGCAGGTGTGCAGGAGAAGCTGGGCGTGATGAATAAGGGCGTAGTGTACGCGCTGTGGGGCTACGAGGCCCAGAACAGCGACGAGCTGTCCTTCCACGAAGGCGACGCCATCACCATCCTGAGGCGCAAGGACGAGCACGAGACCCAGTGGTGGTGGGCTCGCCTGGGGGACCGGGAGGGCTACGCGCCCAGGAACCTGCTGGGGGTGAGTGCGCGGCCGCGAGCGTGCGCCCGGGATCAGCTGTCCAGCCCCCGGCGCAGTGGGGCCGTCCTGCTGGGGCCCGCAGGCAGGCCCTGCCCTCCCCACGCTCAGCGTCCGCAGGCGGGCGTTTGCAGTCGGCCCAGCTGCTCAGGGCCTTTTCCTTGAGGGGAACTTCCGCGGGCCCCATCTCACCCCACTCAGAACTGCAGCCCAGAAACTTGCTTACTGGAGGGGGGGGGGGAGCCTGCAGGGCGCTGTGAGAGACAGGGGGCTCGCTCCGGGTGGTGGGGCTGGGTGTGGGTGCTCTGGGTGTCGGGCAGGGCCTCCTGGGCGGCTGCCGGGAGCTGGACCCGGATGCTGTGTTCTTGCAGCTGTGTCCTCGGATCAAGCCCCGGCAGCGAACGCTGGCCTGAGCCCCTGCCAAGGAGCCGCTGAGGTCACCTGGCGCCCCTGCCGCGGAAGCTGGAGTCCATGGTGCTCACGCGGCAGAAGCCCACAATGTGAACCACAGGCTCAGGAGGCCTCCTCCAGCCGCCTCCCGAGGACTGAGCTTTGCCAATGACTGTCAACCCAATAAATGCCCAGCTTTCTGCGCCTGTTGCCAATAGAAGCCCTAGAGTGAACCCCGGACGGTTGCCGGTGGAGGCCAATGGCCTGACTGGCCCCAAGGTCACCCTCACGCTCTGTGTCCCTCACCAGCAGTGAGCACGCCCGCTGCTGTGTGTGCTCCCCCGAGCCCTGCCCGCCTGCCACTGGGCACCTCAGCGCCCAGGTCCTTCCCTTCATGACCAGAGGAGCCTGCAGGGTAACCATCCGGTGGCCCTGACGCAGGGCTCCACTCCGTTCTGGCCTGTGGTGCGGGGCTGGACTTCAGGCCCCAGGCAGGGGCCTGGAGACCAAGGGACCATGGCCAGGAGCCCGTCAGCACCGACCTCCGCTCCCCGCTGCCTTCTCTGCAGCCCCTTGCTGCCCGGGTGTGGTTCTTATCCCCGCTCGGCCCCTTGGTTTTCAATTCACAGGAACCAGAAACAGAGAAATGCGATTGGCTCTGCCTGGTTGGGGCTGGCTGGGCCCTGAGTGTAGGCAGACCCTGCCCCCCACCAGCCGGGAGCCTGAGGTGGGTCACGCAGATGGCAGGTCGTCAGGAGGGGCCGACTGGGCACGAGGGTGGGCCTCCCCGTTGGGCCAGCCGTGATGCCGTGACCTTGGCAGGCCCTTCACCGAAGGCAGCTGTACGCACAGGCTTTTATACCAAAAGTATTTTTGACTAGACGTTCCCAACAACCACGATGTACTGGAGAAGTCGAGGCGTCTTTCCCACTGGATTCCACGCCCGTGGGCTTGTTTCCCGCAGGCGAGTCTGTGTAAACTTGTGTATAGACGTGTGTATAGACCCGTGCTGTGCGGTCCCTTTAGGCACTGAGTGTACACAGTGCTGATGGAGTGAGAGCCCGGGGCAGCCTCTGCCCGACGCCGTGTAACGAGCGCAATAAACACTGTTTCCCCGCGGCCGCGAGTCTGTCCTGAGTGAACGGAGCCGCCACAGGGACGCGCGGTGGTCCCAACAGTGAGGCAGGGCCTGGTCCGTATTCTCAAAATAGGGTTTAATCAAACTTTATATACAAATTGTTGTACAATTGTTCTAATAAAGTGAAACAGCGAGTGAAAGTACGAAACACGCAGCTGGCTCCTCCCCCGTAGTGAAGTACCAAGGGCTTGCACAGCCCCGCGTTAGTGCCCCAGGAACCCCTGCAGCCCGGCTCCGGCAGGCGCAGGGCAGAGCCGCCGCGCCCAGGGCCCGGCTCACCCGTGAGACAGTTCATAAAGACGAGGGTCCAGATCCTCCTGAAAACCTGGACTCGTAAAAACATGGCAAAGGTTATGCTACAAACAGCTCAGCGGTCGTGTAGCTGGGTCTCCACCCTCTTAGGCATCAACAGGAAAATGCAGGCTCTGAAGCCGGAAGCTGCTGGAGCGTTAATAATCGTGTACGTATCGCACTAGTGAGCACACACGCCTGCTCCTCCCAAGCCTCACGCTGCCTGCCCACCACGTGAGGGGTCCGTGCGCCACGCAGATGCCGGCCCCGTGCAGTTACTGGTCCTGAGATTCGCGGAGGAGCTTGGCGGCCTGCGTGGCAACCAGAAACAGAACTGTGCTGGGTCCTGCCCAGCTGGCGCTGGAGGGGCAGCCTCGCCCTAGGGAAGCTGGGCCCCTCAGCAGGAGGCCCCATCTCCTCCCTGCCCCTGTGCCTACCACCAGGCCTGTACCTTGTGCATGGCGGCCAGCCACGCAGTCGCCTGCTTCCTGCTGCCATGTGCATCCTCCCCTGCAGTCAGCTTCAGCCGGGCCACGCCTTCCGCCCCGGGGGCCGAGTACTGCAGGGACATGCCCGTGGCCCTCGCGGCGCCCCCTGGGGGAGGAAGGAAGCAGGCTCAGATGTCACCACCTGGTGTGGTGGCCAGGGTGCTCCCTGCCCTGGTGCTCCCTGGAGGTGGCAGGACCTGTGCTCAGCTGTCACCCCTGCCTACACCAGGGCAGAGGCCAGACAGGCAGTGCTGCCCACCTGAGGACCAAGGTCAGGGCTGAGGGGGCTGCTCCAGGCTTAGCACCAGCGAGGCACCAGCACCTGGTCACTAGCCCAGGGGCCCCTCTACCCAGATACTCGAGCTCCTGCCGCGATGCCACGCTGAGATGGTGCCCATCTCTGTGGGGCCAGCTGCTCCCTGGGACGACTCCTGCCAAAACCACTCAGAACCAGCCCCTCAGGATAAGGGGCCCTTCAGTACCCCATTGGGCAGTGCTCTGTGCCAGGCCGGTGGGGGGAGCCCTGCTAAGAGGCCCGAAGGCCGCCTATGACCTGTCAGGAGCTCTCGCCTGCGCTCCTGTCAGTCTGACAGCTCTGCCCACCTCCTGCCTCTGGGAGGAGTTTCAGTGGCACAGCCAAAGCCATGGCCCGACTCCTCCGGCTCCTTTGCAACAGCCCCTCGGGCTGGCAAACCTGAATAGTTCCTCCAAGGAGGTGGCAGAGGGCCCCCGGGGCTTCTCCAGACCCTGCCCTTTGCCCCAGGGCGGACCTGACTGCCCACTGCCAAGACCATCTGGACAGCAAGCCCCGAGGCCGCAAGGAGGCCCTTGGAGGAGCACGGTGCGCCCCCTATGGCGGGTAGAAAGGTGCCGGAAGGATCACCCAGCCCTGCTCCCCGACACCCTGCACCCCACCTGCTTAGGAACAGCAGTTCCATCAAGAGGTTGGGAAATAGGGGTGACGCTCCCCTTGGGTGAGGAAAACAGCAAATGCCTGTCTTCCCCAATCATGCTCATTGGTGCTTAGATGCCAACCCTCTTTCAAACTGGCCGAAAGGAGTGAACAAGCATCTCTCAGAGGCCCTTGTGCGACCCCCCACCTCCCGCAGAAGCAGGGGCGGAGCACCGGCCCACGGCATGCTGGGAGCGAGGCTGACCTTCGGAGGCAGGCGGGCTCCCCAGGAGGCTGGTGTAAGGGAGCATGTCTTTGTCTAGGCAGGAAGGTAGGCAGGCAGAAGAGAAGAGCCGCCAAGAGGCATCAGAAAAAAAAAAAGGAAAAAAAAAAGAAAAAGAAAAAAAAAGGAGGCATCAGAAAACAGAAAGCAAGATGGATTAAGTCGGTGGGTTCCCACGGGAAGACAGCTATCGGGGCCCAGGAGTTCAGCGGGAAAGGTCCCAACAGGGCTGAACAGGGCCGGCCCTCGGGAGTTCGCGCAGGAAAGCAGAGGCTTCGCGCTCGCAGACACACCCCAGCCCCTGGGATCCGGGTGCCGCCAGCTGCCCGTGGCCCGTGGCCCGTGGCCCGCGCCCTTGGCCGGAGCGCTATGGGGGAGCTTCTGAGCAAACACTCAGGCGTCCTTTCTCGCATTCGCCTGGCGAGTTCCTAGAGCCTCGAAGCAGCACCAGCCCAGAGAGGCAGGCACCTCCAGGACCTGCCCACAGGGAGCCCCCGGCCTCTGTCCCGAGGGGCAGCGCGTGTACCTCCCGCAGGGAAGCCTTCCGTGAGGACGTGCACGGCCGAGATGTGTGTGACCTCGATCTCGTGGTGGCTGGCCCCGTCCAGCAGCAGGTACCTGTCGAACGGAGGGCGTCCCACGTCACCGGGGCTCGCAGGCAGCTGCCAGGGCCCCGCGGCTCTGCCTCTTACCTCTGGTTGCTGGAAAGACGACAAACCATCGTTTCTGATTTCTCGGAGTTTCCAAAACTTACGAAGAAGGTGGCTCCTTGAGGGACAAAAACAAGCGTAAGAATGCAGGCAGCTCCTCCGCGTCACCCTGCCAGCCCGACCTCCTCCCCGGCCTCAGGCTCCAAGGAGGCGGCAGAGAGCCCTGGGCTGACCCCGGCTTCTCCAGACCCTGCCCTTTGCCCCAGGGCGGATCTGACTGCCCACCGCCCCAGCCAGCCAGGGGACAGGTTGGTGACACTGCCCAGCTCTGCCTCATGGGGCTGGAGAGCCGGAGGCTGCAGGAGGCCCCTGGAAGGGCACAGTGTGCCCGCTGTGGGCACGGAGGGAGGGGGCGGGCGGGCAAGATGAGGAGAAGGAGTGAGACAAGCGGCGCTGCATTAGGCTCCGCGGCCATGAAAGCACCCGTCGCCACGTCCTTCACAGGCCCAGCTCCGGGCCTGACCTCCACACTGCAGGAGCCGGCCAGGGCGAGGACCAGGCGGGCTGGGGTGGAGGGTGCGGGGCGGCAGACCCTTAGTCCTCCTGCGTCACCACCTCCCAAAATGGCCAGGCGCAGGTCCTGCATGCTGCTGGCCCGTGGTCTGGGGGCCCGGTCCTGGCACCCGTGTAAGAACTGCACTGCCCGGGCCCCACCCAAGCGCATACCCGCTAGTGGCCCAAGCCCCCCAACGGGAGACGGCGGTTCAGGCACGTCTGCAACTAAAGGAGAGCCGGCACCCACCAGCCTCTGCTCCCATGGCCTCTGCAGCGATCCTGAGGACGACCGCAGGCACCTCCCCACCCCCTCCGCCGCAGGCACCGCCAGGGCCACCCCGTGCGAGGCCACGTACCGCTGAGCAGCACGCGGAGCTGCTTGTCGAAGAACTCGGCCTCCCTGCGGGACACGAGCGCGCAGGCCGCGCACTGGCGCACGGGGTCCACGAAGCACATGCGCGGCAGCGCCACCTTCTGGCCGCAGCACTTGTCGCAGAAGCACTTTCCGCAGCGACGGCAGTGGTGCTGGGGGAGGGTGTCGGGCGGTGAGCGGGCACAGGGCTCCTAGCAGGGCGCCCCCAGGGAGAGCGGGTGTCGGGGCCCCTCCGCCCACGGCCTCAGCTCACCTTTCTGGTGAGAAAGTCAAACTTGGCGTCACACTGCATGCACCGCGGGCACTAGGAGAGAGGGGCGCGGTCAGGCCGGCTGAGGACCCAGCTCTGGAGGCGGGTCTCGTGGCGGGGCGGGCAGGAGGCCGGGGCTGCGGAAGGTCAGCTGCCCCGCACCGCACGGAGGCCAAGCCTGAGCTTTGCAAGACCAGTGAGCATCCCGGTTCCTCTGCTTTTAAATCCTACCCAGGACATGTCCTATGGCGTTAGAGCGAGGGAGGGAGAAAGCGGAACATCGGTCGGCTGCCTCCTGGTGGCCCTTGGACAGGGGTTGACCCCGCAGCCTTTCCGGGTCCGGGACAAAGCTACAAACTGACCCCACCCCCACCCCCCCAAACGCCGGCGCTCCTTCCTCGGGGCCACGGCTGACGCCCTGGCTCCCATGCCGCATCCCCACAACTTGGGCGTGGGCTGGCCGCTCCATCCTGCTCGGGTCTCGAAAGGGCCTCTCTCTCCCGGGGCCACACCCCCGCCACAGGCCCCACGGGGAGCGCTCCCCACGGGCAGGCGCGGGAGCGGGTCCCACTGAGTGGGCCGGCTCCGTGGGCAAGGGCTGCCCAGGCGGTCGGTCGCTGCAGGGCACAGGTGTCTGGGCAAGTCCAAGACCAATCTCTGAACTTAAGGCCACAACTAGAATCTGCAAGTTGCTCCCTTAAAAACCAAAGTGAATCCCAAGCTGGTTTGCTCGGTGGTTAGAGTGTTGGCCCATGGACTGAAGGGTCCCGGTTCGAATCCAGTCAAGGGCACATAGCTCTGCCGCAGGCTCCATCCCTGGCCCTGGTCAGCGAGTGTTAGGGAGGCAACAACCAATGCGCCTGTCACTTAGGTGTTTTTTCTCTCCTCCCTCCACTATCTCTAAAAAGAATCAATGGAAACAACATCTGGGAGTGAGGATTAACAAAGCAAAAACCGAAGTGACACAGAAGTATTTTACTCCTTAAATAACCAATGAGGTTACTCACAAAGTCGACAGCCCTTAAGCCAGGTCATTTCCCATTGATCGTGTAAGAGAAAAAATGTTTTAAAATTATCAACAGAGCAGTTTATTACGAAAAGAGGAGGAAAGAAGAAATGAAGCAGCAGGTGGCTTCCGAGAGGAAAAGCACTGACACCGGGTCTGACAGGCAGCACGGGGAGGGGGCGCTGCTGCCTGGGGGGGGCAGGGAAAGCACTCGAGTCTACGGACTGGCTGTGACTCCCCTCCCCGGCTGTGACCCCCTCCCCGGCTGTGACCCCCCTCCCCACAGTTCACTGCAAGTGTCAGCTCAAGCTGCTCACGCTCACCACCCGGGGACCAGGCTGAGGGCCACACGCAGTCACTGGGCTGACCCACCAAAGGGCCTGAGGAACCTGGGGCGCAGGGGGTGCAGGTGGAGGTGTGCTCACAAGGACACACACCTGCACCCACACAGACCCATCTGCTGCCAGACCCTGGCATAACAGACAAGACAGACACCTGGCCAGGTGAGGCCAGCAGGGCCTCCGATGCCCCGGAAGCAGGTCAGGAGGAGCCTCGCAGCCTGCACTCCCTGCAGGGCCTCCTGGTGCAGGCGGGAGGGAGGAAGCCGGGAGAAGGAGTGATGTCTGGGGGTCCCCTGGGCGCCACAAGCAGCTCCCCCTCCCCCTCCTCGTGAGGCCTCGGATCAGGTCCACGCAGGTCAGTGACTGCGGGCAGAAGCCCCAGAAAGGCCGGGCACGGCCGGGTCACAGCCTCAGGCCAGAGGGCAGCCCCTCCTGCACCTTCTCCCCAAACCCAGGCCGACCCGCCGCCAAGGAACCTTTCCCACAGGGGGGCCTCCAGTTGGGAGCAAGTCCCCAAACCCTGACCAGGCAGTGGACAGGACTCAGCTGGGCGCCACACCTTCCTGGAGGCCCCGCCCTGCTGCCCACGTGGGAATGAAGCGGTGGGGGCGGTGCCACACTCTTCACCCGGCTTTCTGTGCTTTCTCAGAATTTCGCAAGAGCCTCAGAGGCCCGAGGGGCTGGGGCCCGGCTCCAGGCACGCCCTTCCCCAGGCTGCACAGCTCGAGACAGGCCTGCAAAGTGGGGGGACAGGCCTGCACCGCGGAGAGGCGGGCAGCGGGACAGCCACGGGCCAGGAGGTGCGAGCGGGTGAGCAGTCTGAGCTGGGACCCGCCAGGCGCTGTGGGAACTGCGTCCGGGGAACTGAGCAGCAGGGTCCGCGGGGTCAGGAGAGAAAGGGTGTCTAGAGGCTCCTCAGGGGCCAGAACGGCGGCCAGGGCGCCCAGGTGACGCCCACAGTTCCTGCCCAGGGTGCGGCCCGCCCCGTCGGAAGGGACGTGGCTCGCTGGCCTTCCTCCAGGTCACCAAGCTGCTGACTTCCTGACGGGCCCACGGCCACGGCCACAGCGCGGCCTCTTTCCTGTCCTTGTCCTCTCGCTGCGGACCGGAGGGGGGTCAGGGAGGGGGTGACGGGGAGGGGAATGGGAGGGGGGACCCGGGAGCGGGCGGGGAAGAGGGAGGGAGGAGAGGTGCCTCCTGCGTCCAGGGCACCAGCACTGCGGGCAGAACGCAGACAAGAAGGGGCCACAGGGCGAGGGGACGCCCTCCCCGCCGCCGCCCCGCCGCCTGTGCGGGCCTCAACGCTCACCACTGCACAGGCTGGGGCCCTGCCCCCGCGGCCCCCCTCACTCGGCTGCTTTGAACCCCGACTTCGCTCCTCCGGGAGAGGGCGTCCCTGGTCCGCGCGGAGCGGCTGGGATGGGTCCCTCGCAGCAGGCAGCAGGCAGCAGGCGGACACACAGCCCGGCCAGAGGGAGGGGCGCTTCGGGGCGACCAGACGCCCAAGAGGCCGAGGCTGAAGGCGGGCCCACACCCTGACCCGACGCCGAACGGCCTTCACGGGCCCCGCCCGCACCGGTCGCGCCTGTGTCCCCCGCCACCCTCCCCGCTCGGGGCAGGTGCAGCGCCCCCCGCGTCTCCGCCCCGCAGGCCACGCGCCGGCGCCCCAGGGACCGACTCCCCCCGGGTCCCGGAGTCCCGCACAGCCGCTCAGCCGCGTCGTGGGACTCAGGTGCCCCCAGGGGAGCAAAGGAGGTCGATGCCAGGGACACAGGCTCGGGCGGATAGGATGGGGGCTCCAGGACCCCCAGGAGCGGCCGCGCGGGGACCCAGAGATGGCAGAGGCCAGCGGGGGGGGGGGGGCGGGAGCCGACAGCGGGTTGAGCCCGGGCAGCCTCGGGGAGCGGGACGGGTCCGGGAGCGCTTTGGGGGGGGAGCAGGGATCTTGGGCGCGGGTTTTCGGGGTGCGGAGGGGAATCCCGAGCGCAGACGCGGGTTTTCGGGGTGCGGAGGGGATCCCGGGCGCGGACGCGGGTTTTCGGGGTGCGGAGAGGATCCCGGGCGCGGACGCGGGTTTTCGGGGTGCGGAGAGGATCCCGGGCGCGGACGCGGGTTTTCGGGGTGCGGAGGAGGATCCTGGATGCGCACGCGGGTCCGGAGCGCCGACGGGAGGCGAGTGGACTGCCGAGACCTACCTCCTTGTCCGGGACCCACTGAGGCTCCTCCAGGCCGAACGGGCTGCCGAAGGCGCGGTGCTCGGGCACCATGCGCAGGCCGCTGGGCGAGCGCACCAACTTCTTGGCGTCGCCGCGGGCGGCCACCTCGGAAGACATGACGCTCCGCCCGAGCCCACCGCCCTCACACGGCCGTCGGTCGCCCCGACCAAAGCCCCGCCCCTTCCGTGCCGCTCAGCGCCCGCGCCCAATCGGCACGCTCGGTCTGGAGCTCGGGCCAATCGGAGCTCTGGCTCCGCCCATCGCTGCGCTCCAATCTGCGCAAGGGCACCTCCCCTGCCACCCTGCGGTCAGTCACCAATCGGCAGTGAGGGCCAGCCCAGGAACGCCCCGCCCCTCTTGGGGCGATTGAGACTTTGGATTGGTCAATTATCCTGTGACGTAACACTGTTTCCTCTCTGATTGGCGTATCCCGCGCGGGGCGACTGGCGCTCATTGGAAGAGGAGTCTGCGAGGGGCGGGACAGCACGAATGGTGGATCGCGCGCGCGAGGTGGGAGCTGCTGTCCTGCGGGGCCGGGGCCCCGGGTGGAGGCTAGGGGGCGGCGGAGGGGCAGTCGGGGCGCAGGTCTTGGCGGTGGGAGGCGGTCCGGGGCCGGTGCGCGAGGAGAAGGCTGATGCTGGCGGTTGCCACCGCAGGGTCTGGAGCCCCAGTTGGGGTGATGGCAGCAGCCCAGGACTCGTGGGGTGAGAGGTGAGCCCGGGCCGCGTCAGTTTGGGGTGTTTTAGGGGTAGAAACTGAGTGGGGTCAAGGGTGGGGTTGGACAGCCACGCGAGGGGTGCAGTGGGGAGAACAGGTGCGCGGTGGGAAGGCGGGGCCCTCGGGAAGGCGTCCCGGGGGAATGGGGGTGCTCATGGCTATGGACTGAGAAGGCAAGGGGTGCCCAGAGGAGGAGGCTCAGGGGTCCCAGCGTGGGAGAGGCGGGACACCGCGGACACAGAGCCCTTGCGGGGTTAGAAGGGGGAGTGGGAACGATGTCCAGTCTAGGGCGTGGGCTGCTCGGACGGGGCTGGACCCCTAAGCAGGTCGGCCTCCGGGTGCCCGGATTTGCAGAGCGGGCGGAGGAACAGTGCCCCGTTGGGTTAGCAGGAGGCCGTGTAGGCTGGGGTCCGGCTGGTACTGGTCAAGGACCGAGAGCACGCAGCCTGGAGCTGAGTCCCAGGGCAGCCACTTGCCGGCTGTGTGGCCCCAGCTCGTTCCTTCACCGCGCGTGTCCGTGTCCTGGAGGGCAGCACAGAGTCTGCAGCAGGCGTGTGTGAGGGCCCTTGGCGTCAGGGGCTTAGAACAGGCCTGGTTTTGAAAGAAGGTCTTTACTCTCCTACCTTCAATTCTCTATCACAAGTCAAGTTCAGGCCCTTGGAACCTGAGTCTTGCTGCCCGAGGCAGGGGCCCAGTCTGTAGCTCTGACCTCTCCACCCAGTGTGGGTTGGCGGTGCGGGGACCCCAGGCCTGCTCCCTGAGAGCTGCGAGGACGCAGGACCCCCAGGGAGCTCCAGGCGGTGACTGGTTTCCTGAATGCCTCGTGTTTGACCCTCAGCTGCACGTGGCTTTCCCTGTGGCTCCTTCATGCTCGCATGGCCTGTTAACCGGTCCCCTAAGTGGCTGCCCCGTCTGTCCCGCCTGAGGGCGCTCCTGTGCAGATCCTGTGCCTGGGGCCGGCTGTCCAGTGCCTGGTACCGTAGGTGCCTGTCCGTGGCCACAGCCTCCCCCTCCCGGAGCCTGGTAGGAATCCCAGTTTTGTATCCAGGCCCCTCCTGGCGGCCGCAGCCTCTACCAGCTTCCCTGGCCCTGTCCACACCCGCCCCAGGTGCTCTCGGCCAGAGCCTCCCTCCCTGGCCACTCGTCCCTGCAGCACAGCCCCCAGCCTGGCCTGTCGCTGTGCGCCACGCCCAGGGCTGCCCAGGGGCGTCCCCGAGGCCAGGGAAGAGCCAGTACTTTCTCCAGAATCGAAAGCAAACAGTGTGTCCAGGTTCTCTCTGCCCTGGAGGTGGTGTTGGGTGCTCACTCTTCCCGCCTGTCCTTGTCCTCGGGGCTCCAGGATTCTGAAGATGGCCAGGTGAGGATGCCCTTTGTGGTCCTCAGAAATCTAACTGCACCCCTCAGGCAGCTTCAGGCTCATCAGAATCCCCATCACAGCTGGTACCAGGCCCTGCGTGCAATGACCACCCTCCAGCGGTGGAGCCACCCTCTGCTCAGCCAGGAAGAGGGGCACCTCTGTGTTTATTGTCAGCCCTGCCCAGACAGCCCACCCTGGAGCCCCCTTCCCCCTGGGCCAGGCAGAACGTGGGACCCGCCTGCTGGACCCCTGGGGCCCAGAGCCCAGTGCCAGCAGGAGCCCCATCCTCAACTGCCTCCCAGGGGCCAGAGCCATCCGCACAGCTGAGCCTGGTCTCGGCACTGCCCGTCCTGGGCATGAGGTCCCACCCCAGCACCAGACCTGTGTCTCCCTGACCGGATGTGTGAGTGTGGAGAACAGCCCGTGTCCCAGTGGGTGTGGCATCGTAGACTGTGGCCGACTCCTCAGCCAGAGCAGAGGATGCTGGCCGGCCCTGGCCCCGCTGCTGCAGGCCTGGTGTCCCACACCCTGCTGCTTTGGGAGGCCGTGAGGAGACAGTGGCTCGAGGGTGACCCTGGCTGAGTGGCAGCCAGTGGGCTGGGCTCCTGTCTCTGCGCAGCTAGTGCTCAGGCCCTGGGAGGCCCGGCCGGGGCACAGCCGCCCTGTTCTCCGCTGAGACAGCTTCGTGGCCACGCAGGCTCCAACACCCACTCTGCCCCTGAGCGTCCTGCAAGATCCCAAACACTTTTTCCGCTCTTTCCAGGTTCCCCATGGAAACGCATTCAAAGGAAATTAAGGCGGAGGATACAAAAGACACTTCATTTGAGTGAGCCCAGTGCAAGGGGGTCTGCGCGTGGTCCTCGCCCGGGGAGGTGGGCCGGGGCCAGGACAGCGGGTGCTCTGGTGACAGGAAATCGGGGGTTTCTTCCGTGCCGGGGTTCCTGTTAACCAGATGGCGGCTCCGACAGGTGTTGCGGTAGCCTTGCCCTGTGGGGTCCCTGCCGAGTGCTGCCTCCAACCCGGGGGCTGGCTGACCTGTCGTGAAGGGCCGCTGGGCGGTCTGACAGACACTAGCGCGTAGAGTCTGTGTCCCTGGGAAATTGTTCGTCTCTGTGGTCAGCGCCCTGAAATGGATTTGGATCAGTTGGACCTGAATCCCAGAATTATCGCCGCAACGAAGAAAGGTAGGCCTCCTGACGTGCGTGTGGTGTGCGTGTGCAGTGTGCCCGCTGCGGACCCGTCTGCGTACTTGCTGTAAAGCAGGCACCGCGGGCCGCTCTGGACCCCGCGAGGGCGCTGGGATGCGTGCAGCAGGCTTTCCCGCTGTGTGTGTGCCTGAGAGCACTTTTTAAAAGTCTCCTTTCGCCCAAGTAGTTCGTGCACGTTGTCTAAGCAGTGACGCGCAGCTGCAGCCGCCCGCCGCGGGGAGCCTGTCAGTAACCAGGCTCTGAACGCCGGGCGCACGCGAGGCGTGTGCCTCGCAGAGCTCCTGGCGCCCGCGCCCCGCAGTGGGAACACACTGGGCCAGGCCCGCTCGGGTGTGAACGGGACGTAGCAGCCATCGCGGACTGGGGTGGGGGTGACGGCTCTTTCCCCAACGTTGGTAGCTGGTCGTGGCCTCCTTTTCCCACGCCCTGCATTCCTCCGACTCTCCTGCCTTCCTGACGGTCCACCAGGCACCTGCGGCTCCTTCCCAGGTGCCTGAAGGGCACCCAGCTGCCCACATGCTTCCTGGGTGCCCAGCTCCAGCCCCTGCTGGCTGGCAGAAAGGACACGGGAGAGGCCCTGCACCCCCAACCCCCACCTCCCACCCTTCAGGCTTCGCGGCTGCAGCTGAGGGGGTCACCCCAGGCCCCTCCCTCCTTGTCCTTGTGTCCTCACTCCTCCCAGGGATACCGCCATTGGGGAGCAGATGCGTCTGGCCCTGCCCGTGGGTCCCCCCCCCACCGAGTTGGAGACAGCGCCCCCTGAGTCCCCGCTGCCTTGTCGTCTGACCTTGTCCTGTGGCTTATTTTGTATAATTTCAGCCAAACTGAAATCCGTGAAGGAGGTTTTACACTTTTCTGGACCAGACCTGCAGCGGCTGACGGGCCTCTCGGGCCCCGACGTGCAGCAGCTGCTGAGGACAGTCTGCGCGCACCTGCGGGGAGGCAGCCTCTGCACAGGTGGGCAGCGCAGCTGTGCTCTGCGAAGGCCCTGGGCCTCCTCCCCGTCACCGCTCAGCGCCAGGCTAGGCCACAGCAGGGACTCAGTGAGAAGTGACCGCAGGCATGGGCAGCGCTGAGATCAGATGCCTGGGGGCCACAGGGCCATGGGGCCCGTGCTCCACGGGCCGCTCTGCGGGCCAGTGCTTGGGCCAGAGGGGAAGGGGCGCTGCTGGGAGGGGCCTCCAGGCTGCGGCACCGGGCCCTCTGGTGCCTCCTGACGCGGCATTCCCCCCAGCACTGGACCTGCACCGGCAGGAGGGGCGCTTCCCCGAGCAGCACCAGCGCCTGAGCCTGGGCTGCCCGGTGCTGGACGGGCTGCTCCGCGGCGGCCTGCCCCTGGACGGCATCACCGAGCTGGCCGGCCGCAGCTCGGTGGGGAAGACCCAGCTGGCGCTGCAGCTCTGCCTGGCCGTGCAGCTCCCGCGACGGCTGGGAGGCCTGGAGGCGGGTGAGTGCCGCCCCGCGGTGGAGGGGCAGGGCGGGTGCACTTGCTCTCCGTCCAGCCCTGTTGTTGGCCGCTGCCCATCGCGGCTGGGACCAGGGCCCGGCTCCTGCGGTTGTGTCTTTCTCTTCACGTGGCTGGGCGATGCCTCTGGGAAGAGTGGCCGGCCCTGCCCCACATGGACCCAGAGGTCCTGGGCAGCAGGAAGCCCCGTGGGCTGGCCCGCAGGTGGCACCCCTCCCCTGGAGGTGGTCACACCCCAACCTGCAGGCTCACAGGCGCTGTGGCTCCCCAGGGGCCGTGTATGTGTGCACGGAGGACGCCTTCCCCGACAGGCGCCTGCAACAGCTCATCGCGCAGCAGCAGCGTCTGCGGTCGGGTGCTCCGGGCGACGTGATGAAGATAAACTTCGGCGACCACATCTTCATCGAGCACGTGGCTGACGTGGTGAGTGTCTGCCAGCCCTGCAGCCTCGGTGTGAGGGGAAGGCACCAGCCTGGACCAGCCCCTCTGTCGCCAACCGCCTGGCCACGCTGCGGACTGGCCGAGGGCGCGAAGGCAGTGTGGTGACCGGGTGTGGAGACGGCGATGAGCGGGAGGGCCGGGGGGACAGGCAGGGGCTGGGGTGGCTGTAAGAATTGTCATACAGGGAACTTCACGTCAGGAGTAAGGCATAGAAACTTTTAATTTTTAAAAAATTTACAATAAAATACATTATCACACACAGTGAGGGGAAGGGATGGGGCGAGGGGCCGAGCCTGGCCGTGGCTCTGCATGGCCGAGCAGGGTGGCGGTTAGTGTGACTGCGCAGGGCACGGGTCGGACAGGAGGTCCATGCCGCAGGCTCCCGGATCCAGGGCCCTCCAGCTGCGGCGACGGGGCGGGCTGTCACAGGGCGGCTCTGCCTCTTGGCGGTGCGCTCACTGCGAGAGAGGCTGCAGGTCAGGCCGGGCGCCAGGCCCGAGGCTCTGAACCAGCTGTGGGGGGCGCAGGCCTCGTGGAGGCCTCTCTGGGGGCCTGGCCCCGCCCGCCCCGTGCCCAAGCCACACACACAGGACTCGGGACTCACGTTAGCGCTGCCATCCTCGACCCCGCTGCCGCCGCTGTCATTCTCCAGGGGCGCCCTGCAGACAAGCAGAGGCCAGGCTGCAGTCAGGGCGAGGACCACCGACGGTTCTCAAGAGTCTGAGGGGGGCAGGGCGTGGCCGCCCAGCACTGGGCCTGAGTCCTGCCAGCAGCTAAGGTGACCCAAGGGGCAGCCTTGCCCTGCCTTGGAGCCCAGCCAACTTGGCCCCTGCCCACCAGGCTGGCTGCTGGGAGCACACAGCCTGCAGGGTGGGCAGGGCCGGCTCAGGACACTGGCAGCCCCATCCTGACGGTGCACAGGCCCCAGTGTGCAGCCTGGGCGCGTGGCCTAGGGTCTCCTCGTCCCAGGCAGGGCTGGGTGAGGAGACCAAACCCGGGCCTGCTGCCCCCTCCACCTCTGCCAGGCTCAGGGCCGCCCCGGCCCGAGTGACAGGGCATGGTCCCGGCAGCCACAAGCAGGACTAGCTGCCTCGGGGACAGGCCAGGGCCCGGTGGTCAGCATCAGGCACAAGGCCACTGAGGGAGGGTCACACCCACAAGAATGTGGGAAGCAGGATGGGGGGGGGGGGGTCTCAGCACCAGGTGGGTGACGGGCAGTGACGGCCCTGTCCCCTGCTTCCAGGACGCGCTGCTGGGGTGTGTGCAGAAGAAGGTGCCCCTGCTGCTGTCACGGGGAATGGCGCGCCTGGTGGTCATCGACTCGGTGGCGGCCCCGTTCCGCTGCGAGTTCGAGGGGCCGGCCTCGGCGCGCAGGGCCCGGGCTCTGCAGGCGCTGGGGGCCGCGCTGCGCAGGCTGAGCCGCACCTTCCGGAGCCCCGTGCTCTGTGTCAACCAGGTGGGCCCCTCCCCGCCCCCCTCCTTCCACGAGCGGGTGCTCTGCCTCTGACCCTCACCCATCTCCCAGGTGACGGAGGCCGTGGAGGAACAGGACACAGCGCCCGGGTGAGTGGCCGTGGGTAGGGGCACAGGGCTTTTTGGGGGGAGGGGGAACGGCCGCCCGGTTCTGTGAGTGACCCTGGCCCGTCTCTGCCCCAGGGCCCCGGGGGAGCGCCTAGCTCCGGCCCTCGGCATCACCTGGGCCAACCAGCTGCTCGTGAGGCTGGTGGCCGATCGGCAGCGCCCGGAGGAAGCCCCGCAGAGCCGCCCTGGCCGCACCCTGAGGGTAGTCTTCGCCCCCCACCTGCCTCCCTCCTCCTGCTCCTACACAGTCAGCGCCGAGGGTGTACGAGGGACGCTGGGACCCAGTCCTGCTGACCGGGAAAGCCGCCTCCTCGGCCTCCCAGGGGCACCGGCTCTGGGTCAGCCCTCCTGAGGTCAGCTCGGGCCCGGGCAGCACCTTCCTCGCCCCAGGAGTACAACCCCCTGCGCGGCCACGAGGGAGGCCCTGCCCGAGGAGCAGCTCCAGCCTGCCCGTCCAGAAGCCGGGGTGAGAGTGTTGTCCTTGCCACCAGCCCCTGCTGGGTCGGCCTCCACCTGCCACGAAACCCGTCCCGGGTTTCCTCCTCCTCGCGGCTGGGGCCTTGCTTCCCGTGAAAGCGCCCTCTCCCCCCACCCCCACATCAACACAGGTCCTCTGGGTGCAAACCAGCTAGCTCTGACCAGCTGGTGGTGGACCCACGGTCCCAGGGGCTGTGGCTGCCCAGTCCAAGGGGGGCCTCCACCTGGACAGAGCCGAGTGTGCCTCTACCCTGTCCACTCCCTGCCCAGGCGCCTCATGTGCTGCCTGGCATGTAAGTGGGCACAGCTCTGCCCTGGCACCTGTTCCTATGACTTGCTCTTGGCCAAACAGGTTCTGAGTGAGTGACCCTCACTCCCGCTCCCCAGTCCCTAGCCCTGGAGGCAGCACCTGTGCCTCCTGAGAAAGGGGCACCAAACAGCCAGGGACCTGCCACTGCCACCCACCCCCAGCATCCTGACCCCAGCCGCTGCCAGCTCTGGGGGGCGAGGGAGTGGCCACCCCTGGGATGGGACCATGCTGTTTGGACACTGGACACCTTTCTGTGGCAGGAAGGCCCATTGTAAATGTCATCACACTCCCTGTGTCCCATGCCCTGCAAGGTGGGGGCAGGTGTGGATGGGAAGGCTAGTGCCCTCATCAGGAGACCTTTCCAGAGGCGCAGGGCCGCACAGCGGAAACAAGGCTTTATTTTTATAATGAAATACAAACAATCGCAAACGGTGTTCTAGTCAAGTCACAACAGAAACAGCAACAGCCCCAGAATGGATGTGTCCTTCGACCCAGCACTCGACCCTGGGATGACCTCTCCCCCCTCCCGTCTCCCCCCCCCCCACCTGCCAGGGCTGCCCACCCAGCACAGACCGTCCCTAAGGAGCGCCTACCTGCCCCCTGGGCCCCAGCACCCCCACACCCTCAGACCTGCACCCCACCCCCTCGAGGTCAGCCCCACACTGGGGACATTCTCCATGGGGTGGGGCTCCCTTGGGACAGGGTGGTCTGCACGTGACCCGCTGCCAAGTGTCCCAAGGCAGCCCGCACCGTGCGGTCCAAGAACACACTACACGGTGAGCCGGGTCCTGCCTGACATGTAGGTCCTTAGTATGCACTTCCCCGTGAGCACTGAGTCCCAGTTACATGACATCCCAGTGGCTCTTAACTCCAGGACAGAACTGCCTGCACCCCTCCCACCCTGTGAAGGCTGCAGGGTCAGGAGGCTTGCTTCCCACACCCTCCGCCCTGGCTCTGGCTCAGATGCTTGTGGGGTGGGGCCTATAGACACCGCACAGCTCTCCTGTGTGTGCCTTCAGGGCTTGGGCAGACACCATGGGGAATGGGCTGGCCCCCCAGGAACACAGGGCCGCTTGGCGCACGCTTGTCCCAAGAAAGGGAAGACGCTGACCGCAGGCCTTAAGAAAGTGCCGACACATGTGGGTCCTGAGCATGGAGCCATCACGAGGGCCTCTGTCTGTCCTCTCACCCCTAACCCTCTATAACCTGCGAAGGCACCACAACCCAAGGGGGCTGCGCAGACGGAGCCGTCAGGCTCAGGAGTGGGAGCTGCTCCGAGGGCCGTCACCAGGGCGCTGGGTCCTAGGGGCTGCGCTGCTCGTGCGGAGAAGCAGCATGTGGAGAGGAGGAGGAAAGGGGACAGCACCTGGCGATGCTGCTGCACGCTGCATGGAGCCTCGGCCCATGGCGTGTGCATTCAGAAAGGGGCCTGACCCATCAGCCTGCCAGCCGACACGGAGCCAGGAGAGCAGGGCGGCCAAGGGGGGCTGCTGCCGGGGACATGCCGGCCAAGGGCAGCGCAGGCGCCCAGGAACTAGGAGGCCCGCCCGCCCGCCCGGGAGCGAGGCGCACTGTCACCAGCAGACAGCCTCTGAAAGGGACGTACAGCCTCCCTGTGACCCCGCGCACGCTCGGCTGGCCACACCGGGCCCAGGCAGCTCGGAGCCAGCCCAGCGCTGTGCGTGCGGAAAGGCCACGGGGAACAACACAGCCGGGCCGCTGGCCTCCCCTGTGCCCGGCACTAGAACACATGGTCCTCGCGCTGACGGACACGGGGGTTCAGACGTGGCTGACTGAGGCACTGGCCCCGGCGTGGACGTGCCCCTGCGTGCGCCCAGGTGTCTGTTTAGCACCGTCTTCACCTACTGGCTGAGCGCAGTCCCGTGAGGAACAGCGCCTGAGGATGCTCCCGTCAAAGCCCGCCCTGTTACGGAACCAGAGAGGAGCTTTTTAAACAGAAAACATGGGAGCCTGGTGTGCGGCCGGGGCTCGAAGGGGGGGCGAGGTGGGAGCTGGGACCTGTGCCCGAGGACCCCTCCCCGCTGGTCCCCACCGCGCTCCAGGCGTCACAGGCCATTAGATGCTTATTTTCCAAAGATGGACTTGCAGGGCCCGGATGCTGCGTTCACAGGCACTAAGCACTGCACTGAGTCTGCACGGAACTAGCTTGGGGTCGTGTAGAGAGTGCGTGTCCGTGAGAAGCAGTGACGCCACTGCTGGCCGTCTCAGGGCCGTGCTCCGCAGCACTCGGCCACCAGGACTGCAGACCACGTGACAGAGCGGACAAGCCTCCATGGGTGGTTGGCCACCACCTTCAGAGGAAGCGAGGGGCCTCGGGCCGCCCTGCGGGCAGCAGGCAGCGGGGCAGGGCCTGGTGGGCGGGCTCGGCTTTCTAGCCCCGGCCCGGCCCACAGTGCGCCAGGTCAGTGTGGCTGGCACTCAGAGCTCCCGCGTCTGCTAGACAGTTATTTCGTTCCTGCATGAAAAACAAATGGGAAAATTATACTCAACCAGCACTGCGCACGGCCGGCCCCGCGGCCTCAGCTCAAACGCCACGTCCTGCAAGGCCTGGTGCTCACGAGCAGGGCCAGCACCAGGCCTGCGGGAGAGGCGTGTCCGCTGCAGGCCCTGCCCCGCCCGGAGCTCCCAGCAGAGGCCAAGGAAAGCGCCGGACAGACCCAGGTGCTGCAGGGAACCGGAAAGCCCCCGATGCACCTGACAGACAAGGCGGAGCCAGGGCCCAGCCCGGCCGCACCCACAGTCCCCACACATTTACAGAAATGGGAAAAGGCCCTTTTTGATAGAACAGGGCGCGACGAGTTTTCAGTGTGAAGGTGACACGCTCATGGACACTGGACAGCTGACCGAGTACGACAGCGTGTCAGTTCCTCACACCAAGAACAGCTTAACTGGGCCATTCGTCATACAGGCCAAAAGCACACACGTTAACAGGACCCTTACGATAATGACATCACTCTGTTAGAGCCTTTCATTGTAATCAGGCTGATCAGACCATCTCTCAAGGCCATTGATTAATGTGCCAAGAATGCTGATGACATGACGTTCCCATAACTCGGCACAGGCAATGCTGGAGATTCACGTGGCGCCTGTCTGTCTGACCCAGAGCGAGGGTGCTCACGAGGCCCTGCAACCACCGGCCACCTGGTCTGGGAGTCAGGGGGGGGGCGGGGCTCCTTACTTGGAAATGGTCTTCAGCTGCCTTGTCCCCCACGTTTAGGACATTGAGAGAGCAGGTTCGCTTCATGCTGCAACCAGACAGTTGACATGCAAGGACAAACGTCACACACGGGTCAGCCAGGAGCAAGACACAGCCAGCCACCCTCCAAGGCCGGGCCCTCCCTGGGACAGGGACGCCCACCCAATCTCACCACAAAGGTCCCAGGTCTCACTGCATTTAGTGCTAAGAAAGAGTTGTTTCTGTGTCTCCCAGCAAAAACAGTCTCACAATACCACACGTCACTGACCTCCGTGTCGCTGTAGTTACACAATACCACATGTCACCTCCCATGTCGCTGTAGTTACACAACATCACACATCACCTCCCGTGTCGCTGTAGTTAGTTACATGACAATACCACACGTCACCTCCACTGTAGTTACATGACAATACCACACGTCACCTCCCGTGTTGCTATAGTTACATGACAATACCACACGTCACCTCCCGTGTTGCTATAGTTACATGACAATACCACACGTCACCTCCCGTGTCGCTGTAGTTACATGACAACATCGCACGTCACCTCCCGTGTGGCTGTAGTTACACAATATCACACGTCACCTCCCATGTGGCTGTAGTTACACAGTATCACACATCACCTCCCGTGTCGCTGTAGTTACATGACAATACCACACGTCACCTCCACTGTAGTTACATGACAATACCACACGTCACCTCCCGTGTCACTATAATTACCCGTTTTAAGACCTGCTGCCACTGAAGCTGAGGCACTCACAGCAGCTGGCCAACTCCCCATGGGGGTCCCCAGGCCCCCCAGCTGAGTCTCAGGAAGGAACCACAGTGACTCACGGAGACTCATCACCCTCCGTGACCATGTTCAAGAGACACTCGAAACCCGCTGGTGAGGGCACGTGAGTTATACTCTGTACTCTGTGCTTTTTATAGTAAGAACGGTTTTTTCATTAGTAAAATAAGCTTTAGTGCTATTTCTCTGCTAATAAATCGAAATGTATAACACATTTCATGACTTTACGTTTAAAGGAAGTGACTCACACATAATTTTCTCCCCTCGACACCTTAAACCACTTGATGAAACACCCAGGTCGCCTACAACCTGAGCCGAATCACAGACAGGCGTGGAGTCACGGTGCCTGCTCGCCGCCTCACAGTTGCCGCCTCAGAGTCGCCGTCGCGTCAGAGCTGAAGTCCCCGAGCGAGGGGCTATACTGTGTCTGCAACAGGCCCTGCCATTCGGAGCCCGGACTCCCTGCAACACGCGTGAGGGCTGCAGCGCGTGCACCGAGGCCCAGGCCCGGCCGCGTGGCCACAGCGCCGTGCGCACAGCCTGGCCCTCAGCAGCACGAAGTTCTCGCTGAATAAACTGCACCAGAAGTGAAGACCTCACCGACCCTCAAGTAAAACTCCCAAAAGGTCCCGACCAGGACAAAAGGGCACCGGATGAGCCCACACAGCCCTGCTAGACTCCTGAGTGCGTGTTTTTCTACTTAGAACAACTCAAAAAGGACAAAATCAAACGGAGTCACAAGTGAACTCTGGCATCTTTAATCCATTACTTAACTGGCCACCTAACGGCTGTTTTCTAAGAAAGCTGCACCGCTTTCTTCCTCAAGCTCCTGCTCCTTCAAGACAGAGAACAACGCGACTCCCGCTCAGTTCTGGCCGACCGAGGGCACCGCAGACCCCTCTGCCCTGCGTGCTCCTGCAGCGGGGGCAATGGCTCCTCAAACCTGGTCCGACCAGCAGCACGTGACCAGCTGGGGACCTGGGACCACACCTTGGGGGGGGGCACGCTGTATCGGAAACTCAGGACTGCGTGTTACTAATGCCCACGAGACGCCGACACAGGCTGAAGTGTGAAAACCACGGAGCCAGCTACTACTGTCACCCTTACCCTGGAAAGATTATGTATGACTTCATGGGATAAAGTTTCTTTGTAAAAAATGTATTATTTTAGAGAGCGAGGAAGGGAGAGGAACATTGATTTTGTTGTCCCACTTAGTGACGGGTTCATTGGTAACTCCTTGTGTGTGCCCTGACCGGGATCGAACCCACAACCTTGGCGTATGCGGATACGCTCACCAACGGAGCTGCCCGGCCAGGGCTGGGATGAAGTCTCTAAAGTCAGTTAGTTTTTCAAAATGTTCACTAAGGCGTCGCCTCAGATAGGACTGCAGTGACACGGACGTGTTAGTCTATGCACGTGTGTCGAGCTGGGAGGGGGGGCCACGCGGTGCTCACGCTGTGACATCCTGGGGAAGAGGAGGCAGACACGCCAAAGAGAAAGGAACCTCGGCTCTCACGGGAGGAGGGCCAGGTCACAGCAACCGGGCCAGGACGGGGCCTCGCAACGAAAGGGCTTCAACACGCAGACGCTCGAGCGAGCACCGCGCACAGGCCCCGCGCTCGCCCGCCGCGGCGCTCGCCCCGCACAGGGACCGACACTGTCTAGACCCTCACCCGCTCTGAGAAAAAGTGTTTCCTCTGAAACGCAGCGGCAGTAGTCACCTGTCCTTAGCGGGACACACAACCTGACACAAGAGCAAGTCATCCCAAAGGCGACGCAGAGCCAGCGGCCCCGCCCTGGGCCGTGGTCCCTGGCCCCGGCACAGGCACGTGGGCAGGACGGCCACGGCCCAGAGCCGGTGGCCCCGGGAGAGGCTCTTCCCAGCGGTTTTCTCCAGATGCCCATGGGGCTCAGGGTCCACAGCACGGGGTGAGGCGGGGCAACAGCTGCTTCCTAAAACCAACTCGCCCCTCTTGCCCCAAACGCTGTAAGACAGGTTCCCTCCACAGCAGGAGGCCGGGCGCTGGGCTGAGCGCAGGCCTGATGCCACGGGTCTGAGTGGAACCGGCCACAAGGAGCAGGCGAGCCTGGCCTCTCCTAACGCAAGAGCCCTGGCGCATGCTGTGGTGCGTGCCGGCCTGCCCACCCACGGTCTCCGTCCGATCCCGGTGTCTCTTCACACTGATGTTTCCCTCTCCCCTCCCCCTTCTATCCTGGATAAACACCAACGGGAAACACCCTCCGGGGAGGAATGCAAAGAAAAGGCAAAGGAAACACCTGAGTGGGCACCTACTTCCTTATCTCCAATGTCACCCGAGGTGTGACGGCTCCGACCCACAGAACCTCAAGTGGCATCACCTGTACAACAGTTTTACTGGCCACAGAGTGGCTGTTAGCTGGAGCCGGTTCAATCCTGGTCGGAGCTCACACCCGGGGTTCACGTGAAGTTCAATATCTGGTCGGAGCTCACACCTGGGGTTGACGTTCAATATCTGGTTGGAGCTCACACCCGGGGTTCACGTTCAATCCCCGGTTGGAGCTCACACCTGGGGTTCACGGTGAATCCCGGTCGGGGCTCACAAAAGGCCACCAATCTATCGATGGCTCTCACATTGATGGTTCTCTCCATTCCTCTCTCTCAGCATGTCCTCGGGAGGATGAAAAAATGAAATGGAGTTTTACTTAGAACCAACCAGTAAGATGTACGTGCCAATTTGAAAGTGAGTTTCACGAAGAGCGACCCAGCAGAGACCCGCCCGGCTCCCACGTGGGACAGGGCTCCTTCGCACCCAACTCCCTTGGCCACAGAAGTCATTGCTCAAAGGTTCCAAGACCCATGACCAAACCCTTTCAAACACGACGGAGCCTCCGTTCTAAAGCCCTGACATCGCGATCCTTCCGCTTGAAACCATCTTTCTCCCTGTTAACACTGAAACTTCACGCTCACAGGCAGGCGCTGACTTCGCAAGATTGAGACTGACTTGCAGGGTCTAAGTCGTGCCGATTCTCTACACAGTGATCATATCCAGGCCGACAAGCCGACATGCACAGCGTCACAGCGCAGGCTGCTTGCCGCCGGGGAGGCTCTGACCACGGAGCAGAGAAGTCCACGTTCCCGTGAGCCATGAGCCACGGCTCCGGGCAGGACGCTGCGCAGCGACTCTCCGCCTCGCTGGGAGGCCGGGATCCAGGGCAGAACGGCGCTGAACAGGAGGGACATGGCGGCGGCGGAGATAGTTACCCGGGGTTCCTCGGCTCACTCTCTCGGGCACTTCCTCCCTTCAGCTTCCTAACCAGCTTCTCGCTGCTGCGTCTAATGGAGGCCCGCAGCTTGCTAAAGGAGCCGCTGCGCCGCAGCGATCCAGTGCCGTCCTGAAAGAGACGGGAACACGGTGAGGCCCGCGGGGTCCCCGTCCCCGTCCCACCTGGGCGAAGCCGAGTGACAAGAGCCAGGCCATGACCTGTCACTGGGAGGGTGTCACGCCCATCCCACAGGAGTGACCACTCGCCACGCGTGTCAGTACTTTTAAACAGAAACTCCCCATTTTAACTGTAATTACAACATAGCAATGACCATGAAAACTCAAACAAAAATAACATTCCCACAGGAATTTAACTATGTTGCTGCTTTGAAACAAAAGAAAACAAAGTCTCGGGAAAGGCCAGGAGGTTCGCAATCCAATCCGTTAGCAGCAGGCTGGCTGGAGACACCAGGCCTGAGACACCCTCCTTCTGCATGTTGTCAAAATGTAACACTTAGAAGTAGTTTCCTCAGTACATTTTAACGGTTTTATTCAAGTGTGGTTGGAAATTAAATAAAACACTCATTCTACAGGAACAGCTGGACCCGAGGCCGCGTGGAGCAGGAAGGCCGCTGTCGTCCTAACCACGCAGACACTGCCCAGGACCCGCCAGGAGTGTGGGGACCAGAGAGCAGGAGAGCGAGGGCACAGACTTTATTCCCAGATGAGCGGCAGCGGGAGGGCCAGCAGCTGCGCCCCCAGGAGCCACGCGAGGCCGCGCCCCGGGGAGGGGAACACTCTGAGCAGACAGACACGGAGACAGTCAGTTGCAGTGAGTTTATTAGAAGTTAGAAAGACAGTACACAGTCACCACACAGATTAGTAGAGAGAAGCAGAACTGCCCCATTTCCACACAGACTACACAGCGCTGCTACTGGGGCGGGAGCCGGGGAGCCGGGCCCGGCGAGGGGCGCCGTCCGAGGACCTGGGAACACATGCCCTACTCACAGCCGAGCGAGTCAGCGGCCACGGCCACCGTCGCGCCGCGGCAATAACGCCCTGCGGACACGTCTAACTACCTGCCATCAGAGTGACAGCTAAGGGCTCTGAAGTTTTAAGCTCCTATGTTACACAGTACGTGGTTTTTATTGATACAGTTTATATTACTAAGTACATATCCAGAAAAGCTACGTGTATACAGAGAGAGGGACCCCCAAAGGACAGCAGCACCGAGAGGAATGCCCGTCACAGGGTGGAGCTCGGACAAGAATCCTAGGGTCGCTAACAGCCGCGGCAGCGGGGGAGCTGGAGAGCCGCCCGTCATGCAGGAGACAGAGTCACAAGGCAGCTAGGC
>PVJC01003064.1:28683-73719 GCA_004026665.1 Murina feae
GACCCCGAACGGTCAGGACGGGGCTCTGCAGGGGCAACTCCGAGAGGCTGAGAGCGGCTGCCCGAGGCGCCCGCGTGGCGGCTGACTCCCTGAAACCCCTCTGCCTGGGCCGTGAGCTCTCCCCCGAGGAGGGAGGGCCTTCTCGTAAGAACATGAACCTCGCAGAGACTTGAGGTCTGCGGCACCTTCTAACATGCACTGACAACCCCAGGAAAGTACATTCTAGAATCGATTCCCACGGGCAGCAGCCATCCTGGGCCTGCGGAGAGACCTGGCCGTCTGGCACCGAAGCCCCAGACGCTCTGACTCACCATGGGACGCTGAGCAAGTCATTTAACCAGCCCGAGCTTCATTTTTCTCATCTTTAAAATGGAAAAATAAAACTTGTTACCAACTCCCCGTGAGTGGTGGGAGGACAAGAAAACATCAGCTCTTGCTTCTCTTCAGAAAAAGGGTGTTAAAGTGTAATATGGCTCCATCAACAGCACATCCGCCGTCACATCCAAGCTCAGTGCTAGACGCCCAGCAGAGGGGAGACCTCTCCACCCCTCCCCGCCCCTCCGTCCTGGCCACAGGCTGGCACTGGGCTGGGCAGCATGGTGCCCTGGGGCTGGGGCTGGGGCAGTGGTCTGCCTACCACTTGCGCTCACCCCCTTACACCCTGGGAGGACCAGTTGGGAGGATGGTTCCTATTCAAATGGGCTCCAGGAGCATGCATCAGACGGGTCTGTGAAGAGATTAGCCCATGAATGTAAATGCACACACATGGCTCATGGGCAGACAATGGTGCAGGAAGGGCAGGGGAGGGAGGGGCCAATGGGGGGAGGAAAGGGGCATCTGTAATACTTCCAACAATAAAGACACATCTTCTTAAAGGGGTTGGGGCTGGCGGGTCCCTGCACCTGCCGCTGGAACAGCCCCTGCTCCATGGCAGGCCCAGCCCCTCCACAGCGGGAGCTCTAATGGGGAGCTCTACCGCACTGGCTAGCACAGCAGGGATTACTGTAAGGGTTTCAGGGGACTCAGTATTCTTCAATTTCTTAAAATACTTCCTACTTGTTTTCCTAACACAAATCCTCCCTTACAATAAAAGGCTAACTAACAGGCAAGTCGACTGAATGGTGGAACAACTGGTCCCTATGACATGCACTGACCACCAGGGGGCAGACACTCAACACAGGAGCTGCCCCCTGGTGGTTAGTGTGCTGGGGGCTCAAGGCTGGGAGCACAGCGGTGGTGGCAGGAACAGGCCTAAGCCATCTTTCGGACATCCCCCGAGGGCTGGACTGCGAGAGAGTGCAGGCTGGGCTGAAGGAACCACCCTCCCTCCCCCAGGGCACGAATTTCATGCACTGGCCTCTAGTTTTAAAATGAATATTAATCTCTTTTTAAAAACATATTGATTGCTTGATTTTAGAGAGAGGAAGGGAGAGAGGGAGAGAGAAACATCGATCTGTTGCCCCCTTGCTTATGCATTCACTGGTTGCTTTTTGTATGTGCCCTGACTGGGAATCGAACCTGCAACCTGGGTGTATCGGGACAATGCTCTAATCCACTGAGCTACCAACCAGGGCTAATCTATTTCTAGTTAACAGTGTATCCAATTCCCCTGTCACCTGGGGAAGCTGGCAGCGTACCGAAGCTTTCAGAAATACCACTCAGGGAGCAGTGCAGAAAGCACGGGGGCTGCTCCTGAAGGAACAGCAGAGAACTGGCCCCGCAAACAGCAAGGACACTGCGGAGGGACGGCTGACGTGGGACCTCAGCCACCAAGCCTGGGGCTCCCAGTGGCCCGACACACACGAGGCCAATGATCGGGGGCAAAGAGAATCCAATGTCACCCCTAAAGGCTGCTTTGAAGCCAACATCTGCGTGCTCAGCAGGACCATCAAGGAGGACACCCTCAGAGGTGCCCTGACAGGGACCTCCATTCAGCCTGGCACTTGCAGAGGCGGCAGCAGTTGCCCCTACAGACCTGACCAGGATGGCTCCGGGCCTGCTGGGGAGAGCACGTCACCTAAGGGCCAAGCCCTGATGTGGGGTCCTGGCTGGGGCCAGAGCTTCCTGCTCTCGTCTCTAACAGTGTGTGCGCAGCTCCGTCCTCTCACAGCCTGTGCCCAGCTCTGTGCTGGCTCAGATGCCCAGTACCCCCAGGCAGGACCCTGATCTGACTCGCTGCCCTGTTCTAAGGCTGTTCCTGGCGCTGAGAGCGACCCTGCCTGTCGATGGAATTGGCTGCAACTGGAGGAGCTGTGGCTGCTCCTGGACCTGCCCTGACAGAGCTGGACCTGCCCACAGGACGCGCTCTGCCCTGTGGGGGCAGCTGAAAAGAGCAGACATTCTTCTTAAAAACTGAAATCTAATGAGAAGCCGATGTAAAGTGAAACCTCGATGGCACGTCCTCACCAGGACTGGTGACCGTCCTCAGGACTCAGTAAAGCAGAGGGCAGGCCAGGCCTGCAGGAGTCACAGCGGGGCGGTTTTCACCGTGGCTAGGCCCCCACCCACAGACCCGTGAGCCGCCATTCTCCCTGGAGGAGGACCGAGCGTGGCTGCAGGTTACCATCGCATCACACATGACCTCAGGACGGGCTCCCTTGGTTGCGAGCAATTTCACTTCAACACAGCTGACCTCAAACCTCTGCGTGTGCCTGCTGCCTTACTGACATCTCAAAAAATAACATGTCACCCTAACCTCAGCATGCCCAACTCTCGGCCAGCGGGCCCCGTGCGTGCTGACTGGTTTGGCTCAGTGGATAGAGCCTCGAGCTAAGGACTGAATGGTCCCAGGTTCGATTCCGGTCAAGGGCATGTACTTGGTTTTGGGCTCCAACCCCAGTAGAGGGTGGTGCAAGAAGCAGCTGATCGATGTTTTTAACTCACTATCTCTCTCCCTTCCTCTTCGTGAAAAATCAACAGAAATACTTTTTAAAAAATAAAGAAATAAACTTGTCAGATTTTGGAAGAGCTCAGCATTCCCTCCTTGGAACCTTGGAGCTTTGAGAAAGGCAGCCTGGGAGCCAAGGCCGCCCCGGGAGGCGACAGGCGAGTCTAAGTGGTGGCCCCGCCGCCGCACAGCCACCTCGTCACCTGGGGCGGTCTCTGCCTCTCTGCTGCTCTCCCTCCTCTCCACACGGGGAAAGGGCTCCTGCTGCTGCCCGGGGCACTAGGACCCCGGCGCCTCCTGCCTGGGCAGCCTCTCTGCACGTGCCCAGGAGGGGACAGGCTGTCAGAGATGCTGAAAGTCCACCATGAAGGTGGCCGTGTGAGCCCCAGGGACAGTGCATGCCGCGTGAGGAAGGAAACGTAAAACAAGGGGGCGTGCCCGGGGGAAGGCAGCCCCCCCTCAAGGCAGTCTCGGCCTTGAGGACCGTCAGCAATAGCTGTGTCACCACCATGTCAGAGCGGCCGACCTAGAAATACTGTCTCAGGAGTCGTTCCTGCCCAACGTCAAGAGCAGTCAAGAGCATTAGCACCTGCGCCCGTGCAGCGGGGACTAGCAAAGGGCCCGCCCTCAGGCGCATGCGGAGGAGAGCAGAGCAGAGAACGGGGAGGGCGCACACAGCCTGGGGGGCGGGGGGAGCAGGGACTGCGCCCATGGGCGTGAGTGATCACAGCAGATGCTGATTGGTTGTCCTGGCACAGAAAACAACCAACGCCAGGAAGTGCGGACAGATGGCCCAGATGTTCTCCGGTAACTTTGGCCAATAACAGTCTGTACGGAACATCTCAAAAGGCTCACCTTCCCCGAAGGGCTGCAGCTACAGGAAACCCCAGAGGACAGCACGTATTTAAATCACAGACGAGGAAGCCAAACTACTTGGCAAACATCTGCGGTGACGGCTGAGGCTGCGCCACTGCGGCTTCGGAAAAGCAGAGCGCACCTGGGCGCAGAGCTCACCTGCAGCCGCCCCTCCCCACCCCATACAGCGAACCCGACAGCTGCCAGCTCTGCACTCCCTGGCGGCTCCCTGCACCAGCCCCACCCAGGCCACCGCGAGGGAGGCCACCAGCAGAGCCACCAGGAGCTGACGTGTCTCAAACACAGGCCCAGGTTCTGGACCTGAAAGCCGTGGCAGGGAGTCGTGAAGGGCAATGGACTGACCCCCGGGGAACTGGTGTTCAGGCCCACGGTGGGACACAAAGCACGGCCACCGAACCTTCCTGCCCCGCCCCGCCCCGCCCCTTCCCTAGACAGTTCTGCCGAGCATGAGCCCCTTCAAGGCCTGCACAGTAACTCCCACAAGGCCTACGGCGCCGGGCCGTGAATGCGGGGCTGGAGTTAGCGGGGAAGAGGTTAACAAGAGAGTTAGTCACCTGCACGCTTCCTACGACTAAAGTAATCCGGATTACGGATCGTGCTTTCAACAACTAGGACACTCAATCAGCATTTAGGCCACCGGCTCTCATGGAGAGAAAACGGCCGCTTCCAGGAGGCACAGCTCAGGGTTAGCAGGAGACAGGACTTACAGAAGCGGAGCTGCGGCTGGAGCGGAGGGAAGCAGAGTCTACAGAAGAAGGGCTGCAGGGGGCTGGGCCGCGCGCTGTACTTACCCCGCTCCACTCTACGCCCATACTCACTTCCTCCCCTCCGTCAGGGCCGCTCTCGTACTTGACTGTGTCCACGGTCAGACTCTCGCGGCTCCGGCGCTTCTCCGAGCCCTCGGGGTCGCCCAGCACCTCGGCCACTCTCTGTTTGTGAACATTGTCAAGACCCTGCGAGTCAGGCGGGAGGGTTCACCTGTTAGCACGTAGACTGATGAGGGTTTTCCAAACATCACCGTCACTAGCAAGCACAGGCTCTGACCCACAGGGAAGGACCACCTGTCCCGGGACGTGCCCTGCAGGGGGCGCCTGCCCCGAGCCCGCTCACCGCCCATCAAGTCACAGACTGAGCCAGTGAGTGGCGCGCTGGCTGTGGTCCAGCAGGCAGGGCCCTGGCGCGCTCCTGGGAAGGCTTCCCAACAGGCCCGATGGTGGGTGGGGAGGCACGGGAGGCACGCCCAAGGGTAAGGCCTGGTGGAGCCCTCCCAGTGCTCCTGCTTGGAAGTGTCGGTGGTGGAATGGGAATGCCGCGTCTAGCGTCACCACTAACTCCCTGGCGTGCGCACCTCCCAGGCAAGCACCTGCGGGAAGCTCGTGGATGACTGTTCTCAGACTGACACTGAAGCCCAGCCACTAACGACAAGGCACGTCCAGAGCAGACGCTCCGGCTGAGCAGGGCTGAGCAGCAGGCACTCCTGCTCCTCCAGGCCAGCTACACGCTGTCACGGCACGTGGCGGTGCACACACAGCACTTCCTGCGCCCATCGGGCCCGGCGACTGCAGGCAACAGGCCTCTGGGTCCGCACGGTTCACCCAGCGCTCGTGGGGCGCGCACCTGTGCCCACGGCCTCCTCCCCGGGAGGCCCAGCCCGAGCAGGGCCCTACACACGCTCCTCACCCAGGAAACGGCCTCCGTGCCTGCACTTCCTGCGCGAGTTGTGTGGGGTGAAGGAAAGCACCTCAGTCCTCCTACCTCCTGATTACTAAGAGCCCCGTGCGACACCCCGTGGACGTGGTGTCGCTAGGCCTAGATGACGGGACAGTCCAGCAGCACGAGAAGCCACACTGTGCGCTCACCCGCTTGCCAGAACTCACCTGAAACCCCAAACCCACACCCCAGTGCTCTCGCAGGCACTCGCCACCCGGTGTGCACAGCCCGCTGGGCGCCAAGGTGGCACTGCTTTGCGCTGTGAACAGTGTCCTGCTCCGTCCGTTATTCAGTCCACGCTCTCCGCCTTTTGTCCATCTGTTGGAGCGCTCGCTGCCTGGCAGCCCAGCCCCACACTGTGCACACCCAGCCTCCCTCGGGCCTGAGCCGCTGCTGCGGCCCTCAACTGGTGCTAACGCATCACCAACCCACCCAAGTAGGTGTCTGACCAGAAAACACACGGGACACGGCTAGGGCCGGTCAGCTTCTGCCAGCGCAGCGCCCTCCCCGGAGCCCTGCTGCTTCACGCCCACAGCGCCTCTCCCGAGCGGACCCACTGACAAGGCCCTGCGGCACCCGGGCCACAGGCCCGCATTCGCTGCCGTATGCGCCAAAGAGAGGGGTTCTGGCTCAAGGAGTGGTTTCCGAGTGGCGGCCACAGACGTGTCCACACGGTGCCCCAGTCATGGCCCAGCAGCACACGCAGTGCCGGTCACTGTCTTCTCGTCTCGCCGCAGCCGTCCGGTGGGTGTGTTAGAGTGCGTTCCTACCGACTACACATGGGCACCTTCAGTGCGTGGGGGCCCAGCAGGGGCTCCGCACCCCGTGCCCAGCGGCCTTCTGTCTTCACACACCCTGGGCACTAGACCCACCAGACACGTGTGCACACGCTGTCCCTGCTCTGAGCGCCCATTTCCAATTCTGGAGGCTGGATGGACCGGGGTTCTCCTCTGCTACTCATGTTTCTGGACCAGACGTACAGTATTTAAACAATATCATCTCATTCGCACAAATTAAAATACTACGGACTTTCTATCTCCAAGTCAAGATCTCAATAGGTCGCGTGTCAGAAAGAGGGCTGACCCACCTGCTTGCGTGACCGCATGGCGGCTTCCTCCAGGGTCTCTGCAGCTTCGAACTTGCCCTGGCGCCTGTAGAGCGCCCCGAGGTTCTTCAAAGTCGTGGTGACGGTCGGGCTGGAAGAGAGCGCACGGGGCTGAACCGTTAACATGCTCCAGGGCGGCCGCCACTGCCCGCGGGACCAGAGGCCTAGTGTTTGGTGAGAAATAGCTTTAGGGTAAGGTGACCAGACGGCCCGCTTCTGGCGGGACAGTCCCGATTTTTAACAATTTGTCACGTGTCCCGCGGCGTTTTAAAAAAGCCCCAATTTTTGGAAAGAGACATATGTACTATTTGTAATACTTTAATAATAAAAAAAAAAACAGAACCCCCCGGTCAATGGTGTCCCGCTTTACCATGTTAAAATCTGGCCACCTTATTTAGGCCCCATGGCCCCTGTTTGCCATGTAAGGGGACAAGCAGCTCCCACCTCCCAGAGCTGCCCGGTGGCTCCGACCTCGGCCACTGCTACAGAGCCTGGTGGGCTGAGGACCCGCTTCCCGGCAGCGAACGTGTCGCCAGGCAGTGAGATGGCGCGGAGGGAGGCAGGAGCCACACCTCACACCCGGGACGACCGTGACGGATGACGCACGGAGCAGAGCCAGCAGGGACGTGCGCTCGGCACTGTGCCCGTCAGGGACGCTCTCCCGAGGACGGGCATGTGACGACGTGAAGCAGCTGCGCCGTCAGAGAGCCCCACCGAGCACATCTGTCCGCGCACGGGACCGGGCTGGGGGTCAGACTCCCTGAACTCGATGCTGGGAAACTGAGTCTTACGGAGGAGTTAGCGAGCAGCCAGGAGAGCGGGAGGAAGCTGGCCGGCCGGCCTGGTGTGGGGCGCTCACACTGCCCTCTGCAGACACGGAGGCCAAGGCAGCGTGGAGAGGGGGCCGCGGCTTAGGGTCGAGATGAGACGCCCCTATAGGCGTTTGCGAGTGTCGCTCCTGCAGGGCTGCTGGCCTGTGCTGTACGGCCGCCTTCCCGTGTCCCCTGGGCCTCTCCCCTGCCGTGTGGCAGGAACCCTTGGACAGGGCAGCGTGAGAGCACAGTGTGGCCGTGAGCCGTGTGTGTCCCGGCGGCGGGGCTTTTGTGTGTGTCAGCTTGGTACAGAGAAACAGACGTACCTGTCCACCTTGCAGGCCTTGTACCAGCCGCCATACTCTGCAAACGCTGGTCCGTCCTTCTGCTTCCCCTGCAGGAGGAGAGGAGGCGGTGAGTGACCCCCCGCAGCACCGAGCCCGCGGGGCCCTGGGCGGCACTCACCTTGCACTCCTCTCTCTCCTCCGCGTGCATCCAGATCGGCTTGTTTTCGTCTGAGGGAGAAAAACAAGTCAGCTGAGGCGGACTGACCCGTGAGAAGTTCCAGGGTCTGCAAGGCTCCTGCTGTTCTATGACCCTTCCCAGGGATGACTTTTCCCCCGTGGACGGGCGCCGTTCCCATGAAGGACAGGACCACACAAGCTCACAGGAGGTGGCCGGCTCGCGGGACACGGGGGACAGAAGGAGCGGGAGGAGACATACCAGACCTGGGGGCGTCAGCAAACGCGACACCCGTGCAGGTTCCCATCGTGAAACTTTTCTTTTTTTATATATTTTTTATTCATTTCAGACAGGGAGAGAATCATTGATTGGCTGCCTCCTGCACACCCTCCACTGGGGATCGAGCCCACACCCTGGGCATGTGCCCTTGACCAGGAATGATCCCAGGACGCTTCAGTCCACAGGCCACTGAGCCACACCAGCGAGGGCCACCACGAAACGTTTAACACTGGAATCCGCACACAGCCCTCGGGAGTTTTAAAATTTACTCGCAGTAAATGAGTCCGAAAACAAGCAGCAACCGCCCTCCTTGCAAACATCAATGAACGTCCAGCGAAGGGAAGCAATGCCGGGTGCCCCATGGCCTCCCGAGCCACTGGAGCCCTGACAGCTTCCCCGCCAGAGCTGGGCCCGGAGCTCCTCTGAAGCTGAGGGTGTGACAGAGCCAGGCCTGGGCTCCGGAAGTCAGGGAGCCCAGCAGGCCTGGGCCAGTGGAGAATGTGCACTTTGGCAGGTCCCCGCCAGCACGGTGAGAACATTCTAGAAAGCATGAAGGACTCCAGGGAGGTTTTCTAGAGTTGATGCACCTGGGCTGTGCCTGAAACAGGTGTGGACTCTGGAGAGGACAGCGTGAAAAGCTGAGGCAGGTGGCCATCATCCCACGGAGGGGAGAGATGCCGGGTGAGCACGCGTGTGTCCACCGTGCACTGGGGATGAACAAACGGGCCACGAGCACCCAGCTGTGCCCGCCCCGCCTCTGAGCACCGTCTGGAAAATCATTCTAACACTCAAGTCAGCTGCACCTTGAAACTGCTGTGACGACGGGGATGTACCAACTGCAGGCTGGCATCAGGACGGCCAGGCAGCCTGCAGCAGCATCTGCTTAGACACGAGGGCATCCTCACCATCCACAGAACCGAACTCCCGCTCATGCGCACGCGTGAGGATCTCCTTGTAGAGCGTCTCTGCTTGCTTGAACTTCCCTTGCTTCAGGTAGCAGGAGGCCTGGAAAGAAGAGGAGGCGCTCGGCATCCTCCCAGGCGAGGAGCAGCTCCTCGCGACAGTCCCGCTGTGAAGCGTCCTGCTCCGCGGCGCGCCCCGCCCACCTACCAGGTTATTCTTGGTCTTGGCGACGTTGGGGTCGTCGGGCCCCAGCTTGGTCTGGTAGATCTCGAGGGCCCTCTGGTAGTAATACTCCACCTCCTCGTACTTGCCCTGGTTCTGGCACAGCAAGGCCAAGTTATTCAACTGCTTGGCCACGTCCGGGTGGTCCTTCCCCAAAACCTGAGAACAAAACACGGGGTCAGCAGCTCCGCCCTGTCTCACCACCAGCCAGTCTGCTCCCCCACGTGAGCTCTTCCTAAGTGTCCACGCGGAGGCCTCCCCTCCAGGCTGCGGTGCTGAGCGGCTCCGTGCCCTGGGAGAAAGTGACGCAGCCAGAACGTGTGGGGCTGTCCTGGGGGGCGGGGAGAGGCTGGTTTCCTTTACGTGCTTTAGCTTCCCTAGTTCTTACAACGACCCTACATGGTGGGAATGTCATGCACATCTCGAGGAGAAAACTGCGTTTTCTAAAGCCAATGCTACTATGACTGCCAAGTCCTGGAACAGCCCTGTCTGACGCCTTCCTATACAACAACCTCCAAAGGAGCTCCCACAGACCCAGGTCCTCGGCCATCACCCCAACCACTTCCCTCACATTTCCACCCCCACCGGCAGGACCCCCCACCTGCCTCCGTGCCCTCCCCCTCCCAGATGTCGACACTCCTTCCCCACCAGCCGCTCACCCCAGGGTGCTCTCCAGACCCCGCGGATGGGACTCCTTCCATCCAATTCAAGGAGACCTCAGCCCGGCCCACCAGTTAGCTGAGAAGTACATGGCCTCGTTTTCTTTCTTTGCAAGCATCACTGCCTGAAGCTGCCTTGTCTATCCAGCTAGTCTTCTATTACAACTCTCACCCACTAACGAGCAGGCTCCAGGAATGCAAGTTCTTCCAATGCAGCCCCCGGTGGAGGAGCCACATGGAGCAAGTGATTCGATTCCTTCTCTCAATCTGTGCCTCCACCTAGGCGCCCCCAGGAGGCACTCGGCCTCCCCATCTCCTCCCACACTCCTTCCTCTCCTGCTGGGACTCTGCATTCAGTTACCGAAGGCTCAGCTCAAACGCGTTTGTGGGCAGCCATCCAAAATGCCCCCAGGCCCTGGAGGAGCCCGCTTTCAAGCTCCCGGCTCTAACACAGAGGCCAGCAAACAGAAGCCTACCTGTGCCCTGGGGAAGGGGCTGTTTCTGATCTGTTGAGTCACCCACTCCCACCAGGCAGAGGCCCCGCCCTCCATACGCGTTTCCGAGTGCGGGCCTGAAAGGCAGGCACGTGTGAGCGGATCTGGCAAGGCACCGACGTGGCCTGCAATGCCGCGTTCCGTCCACAAAGCCGGGGCCTGAGGCTGACGGACAGGCGGGCGGCAGCGTGACATCTCACGGGGGACGTGAGGACGAGCAGCTCGTTTCCCCTTCCCCAGGAAACAGTCCCCGGACATCAGCTACGAGTCCCGGCACCCCCGGCTCAGCCGGCCCTGCACCTCTAATGCTGAGCACAGTCCTCGGGCGCAGCTGACAGCACGAGCAACACCCTTCAGTGTCCTTAGCGCAAATGCAGCAGCGGGCAGGCGCCCCTGACTTCATCCGCGCTGAGCCCATCCCGAGGTCTGGAAGAGCGTTCCCTTAAAGCTGCGGAAGCCTACTTGGTGGCTACTCTCCTCCGGGCAGGCAATGCTCGCTGCCGAGTGAACGTCCAGTGTCCAGTCCCGAGGAAGCGCTCCCTCAGCAGCCACTCCACCCCGCCCCGCGCCGCCCCTGCACACCCGACGCAGGGCCAGCTGCGCCCGAGGGCGGCCCACCTTGTGGAACGAGTTACTTCCCGTAAATGGCCAGTGCCCACCCGCAGTGGTCCTCTGTCCAAAGGTGAACCGAAGTCCTCTAAAGCCCCCCACACCTGAAGTCTACGTGACCCTGTTAACCAAGGCCACCCCGACACAGTTCATGCAAATGAGGGAAGTGAGACAAACGCATGAACCCAGGCCGCGCCGCCGCACCTTCTCTCGGATCTCCAGGGCTCTCTTACACAGCGGCTCCGCCTCCTTGTACTTCCCTCTCTTGCCATACAGCACCGCCAGGTTGTTCAGAGTAGCTGCCACCTGCAACGGGCGGCGAGAGGGTGAGCGGAGCCGGCGTGCTCAGGGGGTCAGGGACCGAGTTCCACCAAAAGCAAGAGAGCACAGAGCAACCCCAGGCGCTACAATTACACAATCAGCATCGCGGGTCTTGATCTCTAGTAAATCTCACTGGGAACCACAAGCCCCCTCAGGCCTGTGTGCCAACGGAGCAGACTTGCACAGAGGACGCCGATCTGCAGGCGAGAATTTACACCAAGCGTGCGATTCGGTTCCGGATCGAGAACTACAGCGTGCGCTCCGTGTGGGAGGGACAAATGCGTGCCAGTCCCTGCAGAGCGAGGGCCTACCTGTGCCATCTAGTGGAAAGGCAGCGCTTACCACCTTCCCTGTGGGTTCAACAGTAAAATGAGTCGGGTGAGACATTAGGGGACCCCGAGCACCCGAAGGAGTGAGAGGACCAGACCCACTCACCGCGGGGTGGTCTTTGCCCAGGGTTTTCTCCCGGATGGCCAAGGCGTCGTTCAGCAGGTTGGCGGCGTCCTTGTACTTGTTCTGGTCTCTGAAACGAAGCACATGGGAGTATTCTGTCTGCCAGGCAGGCCAGGCGTCACCTGCTGCCCTGCCCTTGGCCCTCTGCGTGGGGACTGTCCCTACCCCATTTGCGAGATGAGGAGCCTCGGCTCCGAGAAGCTAAGGCTCTGGATGTCCTCCTCTGCCCCGGGCGTTTAGCAGAGGGAAGCTGAACTCCCTGAGAACAGGAGCTACGTGCTCATCCCGAGGCCTCGGAGCCAACCCAAAGGCTTACACATTACATAGACTTGGGTCTCAAAAACTTGTTGAGCCCAGACTGTGTGGCTCAGTGGTTGAGCACTGACCCGGGAACCAGGAGGTCTCTGGTTCGATTCCCGGTCAGTGGCACATGCCTGGTTTTCGGGCTTGATCCTCAGTAGGGGGCATGCGAGAGGCAGCCAATCAGTAATTCTCTCTCATCATGGATGTTTCTAGCCCTCTCTCACTCTCTGCCCCTCTCTCTGAAATCATTAAAAAAAAAAAGGTTTGTTGAATTGGAACCAAACCACTGGAGAAAATGAAGGACAGAGGAAGTACTAGCCTGTACACCAAGGCCAGGATGTTGAGCATGGTGGCCACGTCCGGGTGGTCGTGGCCCGAGGTCTTCTCCAGGTCCTCCAGGGCCTGCTTGCACAGGGGCACGGCCACCTCGTAGCGCCCCTGCGAGGCGTACTGGATGACCAGGTTGTGCAGGGTGCGCAGGCGCGCTGGGATCTCATAGCCGCCCTGCTGCGCGGCCGCCGCGGCGCTGCTGTGCTGCTGCTGGACTGCAGAGAGGGTCCGCGTCAGCGCGCACAGGGTCCCAGGCTTCCTGGTTAAACTCCCCTCTAGCCTTGGCCCCAGTCGGCACGTGGCCCTCTCACCACGGAAACCTGTCCCGCATTCCCAGGGCCAGCTGGGAACAACAGCACCCTTCCACATGACACAACCCCCAAAACACACACACATACACACACACCCCCACAACAAGATGCCCTCGCCCCGGCAGACAGCCCTGCCTTTCCCACTCAGAACCGGGACCACCGCTGAACTGCTGTGCTTGGCCCATGCCGAGGGGCTGGCCTAAGTCCGCTACCTCCCAAGAAAACCCTGAAACGCTGGGGAAATGCAGCGACCTGAGCGTGCTCCTGCTCCTGCTCCTGCGAGGCGGCTGCGCCACCCAGATGCCCACATGCACGGACCACCTTCCTGAGCTGCATGCGGCATCCAGCCCGCCCAGATGCCCACGTGCAGGGACCACCTCCCTGAGCTGCATGCGGCATCCAGCCCGCCCAGATGCCCACGTGCAGGGACCACCTCCCCGGGCTGCATGCGGCATCCAGCCCGCCCAGATGCCCACGTGCATGGACCACCTCCCTCGGCTGCATGCGGCATCCAGCCCGCCCACGTACTTCCTTGACCAGGGTCATCGTCGTCATTCGGGAAAAGGTCGTCCAGAGGTTCTTTGGTGGAATCGGTGTCTTTGTCCTCCTGGAAACCAACCCAGAACTATCTTAGCTTCCAAGGGCTATAAAACCTTTGCTATAACCTTTTTTAAAATATATTTTATTGATTTTTTACAGAGAGGAAGGGAGAGGGATAGAGAGTTAGAAACATCGATGAAAGAGAAACCGATCAGCTGCCTCCTGCACACCTCCCACTGGGGATGTGCCCGCAACCAAGGTACATGCCCTTGACCGGAATCGAACCTGGGACCCTTCAGTCCGCAGACCGACGCTCTATCCTCTGAGCCAAATCAGTTAGGGCTGCTATAACCTTTTTAATTAAGAAACCTTAGAGCCTGGCCAGGTGGCTCAGTGGTTGAACATCAACCTATGAACCAGGAGTTTACAGTTCGATTCCTGGTCAGGGCACATGATCGAGTTACAGGCTCGATCCCCACTATGGGGTGTGCAGGAGGCAGTCGATCCATGATTCTCATCATTGATGTCTCTATCTCTCTCTCCCTTTACCTTCTTCTCTCTCTTTTTTTTTAACTTTTTTTAAAAATATATTTTATTGATTTTTTACAGAGGAGAAGGGAGAGGGTCAGAGAGTCAGAAACACCGATGAGAGAGAAACATTGACCAGCTGCCTCCTGCACACCAACTACTGGGGATGTGCCCGCAACCATGGTACATGCCCTTGACCAGAATCGAACCTGGGACCTTTCAGTCTGCAGGCTGATGCTCTATCCACTGAGCCAAACTGGTTAGAGCAACCTTCTTCTCTTAAATCAATAAAAATATTTTTTTTTAAAAATTAGAAAAGCCCTGACTGGTTTGGCTCAGTGGATAGAGCGTCGGCCTGTGGACTCAAGGGTCACAGGTTCGATTCCAGTCAAGGGCATGTACCTTGGTTGCGGGCACATCCCCAGTGGGAGGTGTGCAGGAGGCAGCTGATCGATGTTTCCCTCTCATCGATGTTTCTAACTCTCTATCCCTCTCCCTTCCTCTCTGTAAAAAATCAATAAAATATATTTTTAAAAAAAAATTAGAAAAGATGGTCCATTTTTACAATCAAACACAGGATTATCCACAATCCGTCTGGGTTCTGAGGAAGTTCAAACAGAGCAGGGAAACTCTCACTGGAAATAAACCCGACTGGAAAACCACACACGTGAAACCGTGAAGCGCCGCATGGCTGCACACAGACCTGGGCGACGTCCACGCAGGCCCGGAGCACTGGGCCGCCTCTAGCCGCGTGACTTGGTGTGAGGGAGGCCCTCGTGGAGGGATTCCTGCCCTAATAAGAGGAGACACCAGAGCGTGTTCTCTCTCGCCCCCACCCCACCCTGTGAGGACCCAGGGAGCAGGTCGCCACCTGGTGATGCCTGTTTGCTCAGGACGAGGGTTCAGACTGAAGGCACACGTGTGCGACGCACTGACCAGATTATGTAGTGAACAGGCCCAGCACCAGGGGGGCAATGAAAAACGGGGGCTCAGAAAAGTAACACATAATGAAATGAAGTAAAAGTGGGCACTCAAATGCAGGGCAGACTCAGGACGGGCCTGGACAGGAAGGACAGACTGGGACAGGGAACCGGGATGTGTGCAGGGTAGAACTGCAGCCGGCGTGTCTCAGCTTTGCCCCCTGAACTGTGCCCAAGGCTCAAGATGGCAGCCTCAGAACCCACAAGGACGAGCGTCTGTCTCTTAACTCATGAGCCTACAGCACTCTGTCACAGTGGCTGCGCTCACTCCACACGTACTACAGGGATGTGAGGCGTGACGCTAGGAAACTGGGTAAAGGGCAGATGGGGAGTCTCTTTTCTATCTTTTCAACTCTTCTGTGGACCTAAAACTTAAAAGGTATTTGTTTGTTTTTAAGTTAAATGAATCAGAAATGATACTGGATGAAAAATAATCAAGACTGGGATCAACATCCAAAGACAGAAAAGGGGGAAACTGAGATCCTTGGAGAATCCTAATATTCCTGAAACGGCAAGGTGAGTTGGCAGGCCTTGAGGGAGGCAGGAGAAGGCGGCAGAGAGCCAGGTGTCCTGGGGCAGGGCAGGCTCTGCAGAGAAAGGCAGGCCCATGGCACCATCCGCCAGTCAGCCTCGACTCTGGGTCAGTGGTTGGACGGTGGCTGTGGACCTGGAGAATCCAGGGCATGATGAGCATGGATGCCAGACCACAGTGGGTCAGAGTGCCACAGCCTAGCTGGGCAGACCCGTTACAGGCAATGCTGCCTCTCTGCCGTGGACCTGATAGTTACCATATTTTACATTTTCTGACCCTTCTAAAAAACACACAGGAAAAGAATACGGCAAAGAGAACTTCTACGGCCCTGGCCGGGTGGTCCAGTGGTTGGAGCATCATCCCTTGCGCTGAAGGGTAAGGGTCGTGGGTTTGAATCCTGGTTAAGGCACATACCTAGGTTGTGGGTTCAATCCCCAGTCAGGGCACACACTTGAGGCAAAAGATCAGTCTTTCTCTCTCCCTCTCTCCCTTCCTCACCCACCCCGGAATCAATGCAAAACATATCCTTGGGGATTAAATTAAAAGAAAAAGGCCCTGGCCAGTGTGGCTGGTTAGGTGTCGTCCTGTGCACCAAAGGGTTGCTGGTTCGATTCCTGGTCAGAGTGCATGCCCGGGCTGCAGGCTGGATGCCTGGTGGGGGGCGTGTGGGAGGTGGCTGATCAATGTTTTGCTCTCACATTAATGTTCTCTCTCCCTCCCTTCCTCTCTCTCTCTCAAAAAGAAAAACAAAACACAAAACCTAAAAAGAAGTTCAGTAACAGAATTTTAAAAAGGGGACTGTCTATGACTTACCCAGGGACTCGGTCCCAGGACCACAACCCACGACCTTGCTCAGTGCGTCCCTGGAGGGGAGACCCTGGCCCGCGCGGAAGCCCCCCACATCCCGCGGGACGGCCAGCTTGGCGCTCGCCCAGAGCCACGCACCGCCGGGGAGATGTCGTCGTCGTACTTCTTCAGCTGGTTCATGAACTCCAGGTGCTTCTTCTCCTCCTCCAGCTGCGCCACGGACTGCTCGCTCTTCTGCAGCTTCTGCTGCGTGTTGGCCAGCTCGTCCCGCAGCCACTGGTTCTCCTGGCACAGGCGGCGGACCTGCGCACGCAGCTTCTGCTTCTCCGACTCCACGGCGTTCAGGTGGTTGGACAGGGCCATCATGACCTGCAGACGGGTGCACGGGCTGCAGCAGGGTCCCAGCCCGCCCTCCCCCCAGACCCCGTGCTGCGGCTCCCGCCTGCGACCAGCTCCCCAAGCAGCATATGCACTGCCATGACTTCCGTGTCCGCCTTGGTCACGGCCACACACGGACACCACAGGAGTGGCACATGCCCGGGACATCTACAGAAAACAGATGTGTTTTGACTGAGAGCATCTCACGTGGACGAGCAATGCACACACGGCTACTCTTCTGATAAAAATGCACTTTCTACTTTCCATCCAGACAGCTCCAATGCCATTTCTCGCCACCGTGCCCCATGTGACACGGGTGTGCCTGCACGCAAAAGTGTGCAGTGTGGTCACTCCGGGTGGGGCTGGGGTGGCGTCGGGGAAGGGAGGCAGGCAGATCTTCCAGGTGCCAAGGGAAGGGAAGGCATCTTTGCCACTGGCATCACGGGTCAGAGGCACTGGCGCTCCCATCAGCACAGTCTGTCCTATGAGCGGCTGCCCAGGCGGTGCCTGCGGGCCCTGAGCGGCGTCGGGGACTAAGAGGCTATGCGCTCCTGGGGATGGAGCGCAGGAGAAAGCTGGGAAGTGGCCTCGGTCTGCAGAGCTGCCCCCTGCCCTGCGCTCTTCCTTCCTCCTCACGTGGGAGCTCAAACTCCAGAAGCTTTTTCTTCCTTTCTAACCCCAACATCTGCCAAACTAAAAAAAGGAAGCTCATGTTCCTATCACTTTTCAACAACAGAACTGGCAACACAATAGCTTCACAGTAACTAAACAAGTTCAAGTTCTTTCCCTGGCGCAGAGCAGGTCAGGAGGAAGGCCTCCGCGAGGGCGAGGGCACGGGTGTGGAGGGAGCGCCTCCACAGCAGCAGGAGCTGGTGAGCTGGCAGCTGCTGCTGCTCCAGTCACACCAAGAAGAAAGCTAAGGAAGTACCTAATTTTACCTAAAATATGTTGGCAAAGCCAAAAGTTATGGGGCGAGGGACACCGCATGCTCCACGTCTCCCGTCTATGCTTGCACAACAAAAACGAAGGTCAGATCTACACAACCCTGCCTGGGTGCTGCAGAGGCCATCAGCTGCTGGCGGACAGCCATGCTCCCTCCATGCTCAGAGCCGGGCACTGCAGGGGCAAGATGGCACTCCTGTCTCCCCTACGCGGCATGGCCCCAGAGTGTCCTGCAGTGAGGTGGGTGCAGAGCGCTCTGCACCAGCTCTAGGAAGCAGGAGGCGGCGCCCTTCCTGCCCTCCCAGCGCTGGAGGGGCCCTGGGGCTGCAGCGGAGCTACCCTAGTCTGGGAGACAGCTCCCAGGAGCAGGGCGGCAGGGCCTGGATCCCTGGTGACCGGGCAGCCACGGACCCTGGTTGGGACAGCTACCCTGGGGCGTGGTTCCCAGCCTCTGAGATGTGAGCCGCTGTTTTTGTTTCTGACGTGTGCAGCCAAGTCCAGTCCTAAAGGACATGTGTTGGCCCTGCTTTTTAAAGCTTAGACACGCCCCAATCAACCGCCATGTAGCTAACACGCTCAACCCTGTGACTCTACAGGGATCTGCATTCTGGTTAGTGAGGCACCGTGGACCCGCCGGCCGGCTCTCCAGGCCACAGCCCTGGCTTGTACCTGCGCCTCGCTCAGGCCCAGCTCCAGCATCTCCAGGGACTTCCGGATCATGTTGGACTTCTCCTCCACCAGGTTACTCTCATCATCTTTCTTCAGACACTTCAGTGTCTCGAGTAAACTCTGTAAAATGGAGTTGTGCTCATTCTTCAGAGCTTCCAGCCCCTGAATCACTTGCTTTGTCTTGGAGATAATCTCATCCTGCGTGAGCTTCTCCAGTCTGTCTTCCTTCACGTACACCATTGTGGACATGTTGTCATACATCCTGGAAGGGAAAAGACAAAAGTCAGACGCCTCGCCGAGCCTACTGTGCATCACACCTCTAAGAAGGTGCTGTGCAAAAACTGTACATTATTTTTGTAGGCAAACACCAAGCACGTGTATTTGGCTTAATATTCTGTACTGGTTCTGTTTGTCCTTTGCAGACTCATTTAATTACTTTCCTGGCTTGTGACTGAATTTTTTTAATGGAAAGAATGGCAGCAACAGAAACTAATGCCCAAGATTATAAGCAACAAAACATCCAAATGGCACTTCCAACACACAGCCTCGGTGAACAAAATGTTCTCAGTGTCTGCAAGCCTTATTTCTCCTGAATGAAATGCGGGAAGGAAGTCCGTTCGCTGGCTTGTTGGGCAGGTGCCCTGAGAGGTGGTCCGGCTGGAAGGCGCCAGCGGAGGAGCAGGGAGCACTGCGGGGAGGGGAAGGCCGAGCGTGGGAGCCCAGGCGGGGCTGATGGCGAGGTGCGCTGCGCTGCGCTGCGGACGCAGGAGGCCCTGCCATGTGGCCCAGTTGGCGGGTGTCAGCCCATGCACCGGAGTTCACTGGCTCAATTCCCGGTCAGGGCACATGCCCAGGTTGTGGGTTCAGCCCCCAATTGGGGTGCATGCGGGAGACAACCGATCAATGTTCCTCTCTCACATGGATGTTTCTCTCTCTCTTCCTTCCTCTCTAAAATCAATTTTTTAAAAAAACAACAAAAAAGACTCAGGAGCCCGGGCCCAGCATGTCCACTGGGGTAGAGCAGCCCCGGGGCAGCAACTGGTGTGGAATCCGGCAGTGAGAAGAGAGGGAGGGGAAGGGGCACTGCACGGTGTCAGCCATGCGGCCTGCCCCTGCCCGTCCTGTGCCCGGGAGCTGCCAGCATGTAATGGGGAGAAGACAGCTGCCAGGAGAGGGGAGGGACGAGCTGAGGTCGGATGCCCGTGGGGTGGCTTCCTCAGAACCCCAGCACCTGAGCTGCAGGTTCCCACCCAGTCTCACAGCCGAGACACAAGCTCTACTGAAGGCGGCTGCCCAGCCAGGCGCCTCCGCTGGTCAGAGTCATCCTGACAGGCCCAGGCTGTGGGCTCGACCCCGTCAGGGCACATCCAAGGCCACCAATGACTGCACAGACGGGTGAAATGAGCCCGTGTTTCTCTCCTTTCCTCCTCCTCCTCCTCCTTCTCCTCCTCTCTCTCTGTCTGTCTCTGTCTCTCTCTAAACTCTGTCATTTTTTAAAAGGCAGGGCCATATGGGACGCCTTTACTGAGCTCACGGCTCTCAAGGGCACTGCCAGCTCTAGGAGAGCAGGGCCGCGTGTGTCCTGTCCTGTGTGACCCTCTCGGATTGTCACGCGGTCACTGCTAAGTGCACACGCGCCAGCTGACTGAGGACCGGCGTCCAGCGAACAGGACTCAGGGGGTCCCCAGAGGAAGGAGGAAACGAAACAGGCACCGCCCCACCTCTGGCAGTGAACTTCTCAGCACAATTTCCAAGTGATGCGACCTTCCGACCTTCCGTCTTCCTTTCCCAAACTCGCAGAACAGGGCTTACGAGGCGCCCTGACCAGGCTGCCGGCCTCAGGGGCATGCAGGCGCAGAGGGCAGCTGACACGGGCAACACCGAGAGCTAAAGGCACAGTGACAGACCTCCAGGGTGGAGCATGGGGCGGGCAGCAGCAGACACTCCCACTGCAGAGGGGGTGGATGCCAACCTTATCAAATTCAAGGGCCTGCCAGCCGAGGGGACCACGGGGGCCGAGGGGGAGGTAAGAAGCGCCCACATCTTGAGAGGGGTGAGGTGGCACACGACAGGACTAGAGGAGGAGGGGAGTGAGGTCCCAGGCACCTGCCCTCTGGGGTGAGGATGGAGGCGGGCCACGCTCAGGAAGGTCAGGTAGAACGGCACAGAACAATCCATCAGACACATGCACCTCCTCCCGGCTCAGCCAGGTGAGCCTTCCTCTCCAACAGCAGCAAACCCAGGGCAATGGGAGGGGGGGCTCAGGTCTGGACGTGAATGGGCAGAAGTGACACCTTCGTCAGAGTGAATCCTGCCCAACTGTCCCGACGGTCAGTGTCACCCTCATAGGGTTACACGGCGGCTGAGGAGAAGGGGAGAGAGGGCAGTGCTGTTTATGTCAGAGAAAAGGAAGAAGGTGCAGGGTTACATGGCAACAGGAAAACATAAAAGGCAGCACTTACGTGCAGAAGAAAAAAACAAAGGAAAATGAAAAAGACGATCGCTTTGCGGGCAGCCTCCTCAGCAGGTGAGCGCAGAGAAACCCACTGCCAGGCCCGAAGGGGGCCAGGGCCGGAGCCTGGGAGGAGCCTGGGGCTGCACAGGAATGCTCCGGGGCGCACACACTCCAAGCAAGAGCAGGCAGCGTTGTCATCCTCCTCTCACAGGAAAAGGACCAGAGTCCAACCGCGAGGGGAGGGGAGGGGACACTCCGTATGGTGAGAATGAGGTGGCAGGTGCTGGGGGGCAGAGCCTGGCACCACCATCAGCCCCACCATCAGCCCCGGGGCGGGAGGCCTCCCGAGGTCTCAGTGGCTAGCAGACCTCCTCCCGGCTGAGGGGAGCATGGAGACCAGAAGTGAGGCTTCACGGTCACTCAGTGGTCAGTCAGCACAGCCTCCGGCCAGGGAGCTAAGCAATCTGGAACCTTCCCAATAATGACTGCTCAAGGGCTGCAGACACACTTCCTGTAACACAGGACCCACTACTTTCCAAGACAACTGGTTTGTTTCTCCGCCCCCCCCTTCCTCTCTCTCTAAAAAATCAGTAAGAACATATCCTCAGGTGAGAATTTAAAAAAACTATCCTAAGAATATTTTTTAAATCTACACATAAAGTACATAAAAAAACACATGTATAACCAGTAAAAAACAAAACCAGAGTCCGGACCAGTGTGGACCAGTGGTTAGAGCACTGGCCAGAGCACAAAGGGCTAGGGGGTTCAACTCCAGGGAAGGGCTTGCACCTGGACTGCAGGTTGGCTCCCCGGCCCCTCAGGCACACATGGGAGATGTGTCTCTCCCTCCCGACCCCCTAAAGTCAATGGAAATATAGCCTCAGGTGAGGATTAACCAGAGAGAAGACAGAAACCACGAAGTATCTATGCAATTTACACTAAGAATTCCCACCACTTCCACGACGCATAGTGTTTTGTGAGAACATGGCGTCTATGGCGCTGTCAGCTCCCACTGCAACCGTGAGGGCAGAGCTGACAGTGCCCTGCTGTGCGCCTGGCAGCGGGCACACACGCCCGCGCATCTCCTAGCTCCCCAACAAGAAAGCAGAATGATACCTAAGCAGGCTGTCAGGGGGCGGGCAGCGGAACTTCTTCCACCCTCACACACAGGAAGATCTGACGCCCCCCCCACAACACAGACAGACCAACCCAACACCGAGCCAGAACACGGACCGGGACAGTCAGAGCAGAACTGCCAGGCCCTCGCGGCCCAGCCCGCCTTGGACTCCTCTGGGTCACAGAGACTGAATTCTGTCACACGGGTTACCATGTCACCGTCATGGGATGCCCTCGCGTCCCATCTCCGCCGCCTGGTAGCTCGTAGGCGCACCCTCACACACACACTCTATAATCAGCAAGCCACATTTCACTCACCACAACCGCCCCCTCGCCAAAATTAACAAAAAGAGAGCAGAGGCCGGCGAAGGACAGAGCATCCCCTGGGCCACTTCATCATGTTGTATGACTTACATATCAATTTGTCTTATTTTACTGATTTCTAGAGAGAGAGACGGGAAGCGGGGAGTGGAGGGGAGGGCATCGATTTGATGCTCCTCTATTTATGCATCACTGGTTGCTTCTTGTATGTGCCCTGACCAGGGGTCAAACCTGCACCCTTGGGCATCGGGATGATGCTCTAACCAGCTGAGCGGCCTGGCCAGGGCCCTTACATACCAATTTTTCAAGAGAGGAATGTGACGCGCAGAGAGGAAGCCAAGAAAGAAGTGTGCTCTCCTGCCCGCTCCTGACTAGGAAATGCACTTCCTGCAGACACAGCAAAGGGAAGCAGAGAGCAAGATGGGCCGTGGCATCTGAGATGCTTTCCCAAGAGACAGCCAGCTGCACAGTGGGAAGCCCTACAGCCAGCGGGGCCCAGCCTCCTCCACAAACCACCACAGGCCCTGGGAGCACTGCGGGCGGAGGTCCTGCCCGAGGGGCGTGGGAAGCAAGAGCCTCTAACGCGCCTGCAGGGAACACCCCAGTCCATTCAGGGAAGTGAGCTCAGCCCACGTCTGCATGACACCCGATGCCAAAGGTGACGGGTGAGGAGGTAGGTGGGCCTCGGGAGGTTATGAGCGGAGCCCTCATGAGTGGGATTGGCGCGCCTTTTGTATATGTATATATTGAAGATTGTTATCAGAGAGGAAGGGAGAGGGAGAGAGGAACATCAACCATGAAAGAGAATCATCGATCTCCTGCCGCCTACAGGCCCCCCTCTGGGGTCCGAGCCCACAACTTGGGCATGTTCGAACCCAGAACCCTTACGTCCACAGGCCTACACCCTATCCACTGAGCCAAACCAGCTAGGGTGGGATTGGTGCTCTTTGAATAAAAGAGCCATCCCCTTCCACCACATGAGGACACAGCAAGAAGATGGTGTCAGCTCTGACCGGTGTGGCTCAGTGGGTAGAGCGTCGGCCTGCGGACTGAAGGGTCCCAGGTTCGATTCCGGTCAAGGGCATTTTCCTTGTTTGCACGCACATCCCCAATGAGAGTGTGCAGGAGGCAGCTGATCGATGTCTGTCTCCCACCAATGTTTCTAACTCTCTATCCCTCTCCCTTCCTCTCTGTAAAAAATCAATAAAATAAAATAAAAAGTAGAAGATGGCATCTATTAGCCAAAGCAGATCCTCACCAGACACTGACTCAACCAGCACCATCACCTTGGACTTCCCAGCCTCCACCACTGTGAGAACTAAATGTCTGATGGTATTTTGCTACAGCAGCCCAGGTGGACTAAGACATGCTGTGTCTTGGAACCTAAGATTACAGAGTGTGTTGTGGATGGTACAACTGTCAAAGCTCAGAAAATCAGATGAAAGAGCCACCAATTCCGTCCCGGGACACACCCACGAATAACGGAAACATGCTTATGTCAGCGCCTGCAAACAAATGCTCCAAAGCTAAAACGGGGCCGGTGTGAACCCTGCACACCAGTGCTCTGGCATCATTCGTAATAACCAAAGTGCGAAACCACCCAAACGTCCATCAGCCGGTGAATGAACGGATGAACAAAAAGGGTGCAGCCACAGAGGGACAGGTGGGTATAAAAAGGAACAAACTACTGATCCACACTACAGCACGGATAGCACTGCGCCCTACACAAAGCCAGACAAGAGGCACACAGCGCCTGACTCCACTTACACGGGGGTCCGTAGCATCAGAAAGTAGATCAGGGGTGACCACGCGGGAGGGTGAGAGGACGGGTACAGCTTTCTCATCAGGTTGATGAGATGTCGGGAACTAGACATAGTACAGCCCTGTACATCTTTTCATATGTGAACCATTTCTCAGTAAAATATACCAGAATTTTTTAAAATATATTTTTATTGATTTCAGAGAGAAGGAAGAGGGAGACAGAAACATCAATATGAGGCAGAATTATTGATCAGATGCCTCCTGCACGCCCCACGCTGGGGACTGAGCCCACAACCCAGGCATGTGCCCTTGACTGGAATCGAACCCTGGACCCTTCAGTCCGTAGGCCGACACTCTAGCCACTGAGCCAAACCAGCCAGGGCACATGCCCAGAACTTTTTAAATTAAATGATACAAATAAAAGAAAACAAAGCACAAAGCCCCACTGTGGGATCTCATCTATGTTAGCCCCGCCAGGAGTCACAGGGCGCTCGCTCCTGTCTCGGCCTCGCTCTCCTTCTGAGAAGCACACTGGGAATTTCCCAAGTCCTCAACACATGACCTTCTGTGACTACGGGGTGGCCCAGTTAATAACGCGGATTTTTCTCAATAGATGGGCTTACATATGTTGATATACATGCGATTTCATATGTGTGCTATTTTGTTGTATTGACAGCAAGCTTCAAAACTTTGTATGTCACATTTGCTGAGGTGTTAACATCATAGACATTTTTACGCTTAAAAATGTCAAGCCCGCCCTAACCCATTTGGCTCAGTGGATAGAGCGTCGGCCTGCGGACTGAAGGGTCCCAGGTTTGATTCCGGTCAAGGGCATGTACCTTGGTTGCGGGCACATTCCCAGTGGGGGATGTGCAGGAGGCAGCTGATTAATGTTTCTCTCTCATCGACGTTTCTCTCTATCCCTCTCCCTTCCTCTCTGTAAAAAAATCAATATCTATATTTTTTTTAAATGTCGAATTTCGTGCCAAAAAAAGAGGATTTGCGGGAAGTTTTAATTCATTACCTTATTTTGAAGAAAAGTGCTGCTGAAAGTTATCGTGTACTTCGGGAAGCTTATGGTGAACATGCTCCATCTCGATACTTGTGAATGCTTGCTTAAACACTTTAAAAGTGATGATTTCGATGTGAAAGACAAAGAACATCCAGGTCAACCGAACAACTCTGAAGTCCAACAATTACAAGCATTATTGGATGAAGATGCGTGTGAAACTCAAAAACAACTTGCAGGAAGATTAAACATTGCAGCAAACAATTTCCAATCATTTATAAGCAATGGGAGAGATTTTACAGGAAGGAAAATGGGCGCCACATCAACTGAACGAAAGACAAATGAAAACCAAAAAGTTATCAGTAAAATGTTGCTTCAGCGGCACGAAAGAAAGGCCTTTTTGCATCGAATTGTGACTAGGGATGAAAAGTGGATTTATGCTGAGAATCCAAACGCACAGAATCATGGGCTGACCCAGGTCAACCACCAACATCGACTGCAAGGCCAAATCGCTTCGGAGAGAAGACATGCTCTGCATCTGGTGGGATCAGGAAGGTGCGGTGTATTATGAGCTTCTAAAACCAGGTGAAACCATTAATACTGATCGCTACCGACAACAATCAATTTGAACCATGCTTTGATCATGAAGCGACCAGAATGTTCCAGAAGACACGGCAAAGTAATTTTGCTTCATGATGACGCACCATCACACACTTCAAAACCAGTTAAAGACGCATTAGAAGATCTTGCCTGGGAAGTATGAACCCACCCGTGTTCACCAGACCTTGCTCCTTCAGATGGCCACGTGTTCCGATCCACGGCACACGCACTCCTGAGCAGCACTTCAACACGTACGAACAAGTGGAAAATAGGGTCTCTGTCGGGTTTGCCTCAAAACAAGAAAAGTTCTATTGGGACGGTATCCACACATTCCCTGAAAGATGGGGAAGTAGCTAGCGATGGACTTTACTTTGAATAAAGCACTTTCGATGTTCCTCTTGAAATTACTGTTTTCCCTTTGACTACAAAATCCGCCACTATTAACCAGTGCACCTAGTAAAATGCACAGTAACCAATGGTAATATTAGCAGAAAAATGTACGTATTTTTGGTTCTGAAATTTCAGAACTGTACAGTGAAGAGTCAAAGGGGATATAATTTGCTTGAAAAGGGGTGAGACAGAACAGTCCTGCCTTTTTAGATGTTGGGCTTTGTTCTTGGAGGGACGGAGGACAGCAGCGGGAGCAGGGATGTCCCCCCAGAGCCTACAGGACACAGTGAAGTTCCTATTTGAGAAAATCTGCAAGTCTCCTAGAGTCTCGATCTCCTCCGACCACGACGTCGCTGAATGACAGTACCACTGCGATGCCCCTCCGTGGCTCTGCCCCTCTGTGGCTCATGTCAGTGAGCCCTTTCATCCTCTACCCTAACCCACAGGATACAGCGCGCTGCGACTGCCCCGACGAGGAGTCACTCTCCACGCGAGGCAGGTCGGGCTCCATCAGGTGCCTCCCGGGCTGAGAATTCCAGCTGGGACCACCTGGAGCTCGCCGGGAGCCTCCCACACGGGAAGGACAGGCACTTCCTGCTTTCCCAGGCAGCTCTTGCGCTCTACCCTTCCTCGCCTCCTCTAACGCTCTCACCTGCTCTTCTAAACCTGGGTCACAGAATGGAATGAAAGGCTGGATGGTGCTGGTCTAAGTCACAAAAATGCATAGTGAGCGTTAAAACGAGACTCCTTAGTTACAGCCTCCGTTCTGAGCCCGTCCCCTCCGAAAACCATACGCCGCTGGATAGGTAGAGCAGGGCTCTGCCTGGCGGGTCCTGCTGCAGGTGCCCCTGCAGCATAAGGGCGTGAGGAGAGTGGCTCTTCCCACAGCCATGCCAGGAGGCCGAGGGCTGCTCGCCCCCTCCAACATCCTGACCCACCACCTGCCTTGAGGGGCCGCATCCCAGGGAGAGTGCGCTCCCCTGCCAATGGCCAGCACCGCACCTGAGGAACAGCTGTCCAAGGCCAGGCACCCCTGGCCGGTTTGGCTCAACTGAAGGGTCCTGGGTTCGATTCCCAGTCAAGGGCATGTACCTCGGTTGCAAGTTCCCCCTTCTCTCTCTCCCTCCCAGTCTCTCTATAAATCAATGGGGGGGGGGTGAAGGGAGGAGGATGCTCAGGTGAGGACTTAAAAAAGCAGGCGAGGCCTCCCATCTCTGGGCAGGGCCCCTGGCGAGGCCTGGGCAGAGCAGAGGCCATTTAATTTGCCTAAGACCACAGCCCTCTTTTCATGAGTAAAGGGGAAGCATGAGACACTACGGGGAAGGTGCCCCTTGAAACCAAGAGCACCCACTTTTCCCTAAAACAAGGATGAAAGAGCCCAAGCGAGGCGGAGGCTGATGTCGCTACTGCAAGTCCCTGGTGGGACCAGAGGAGAGGAAACAGCTGAGAATACGCACAGGTGGGAAGAGCGGCTTACTTCCAAATGAAAACCCTGCAGAAGCGAAGCGGGCATGTGAGTGGGCAAAGGCCATGACAGAGGCCAGCTGAAACCCAGCTCTCCTGGCGGGGAGGAAGGGGAGGGCAGAGGCAGGGGAGAGGGGCAGCTCTCACTGGCGCCTTTACATCTTTCCGATGGGGAGTTTTCCCAAAGCAGCATACATTTCCTAATTATTTAAAATCGTGAACAGAGACCATAACAGGAAACAGGAATCATAAGAGAAAACAAGATACACTGGACTTCATCAAATTTTAAAAGTACTGGGTGAGAGAAAGCAAAAAATAAATAAAGATAGGACAAGCTTTGACTAAATGAACAAAGCCTCCCATTTCCTTAAGGGAAATTTAAAAGTAAAGCAGGGCTTTACAGTCAAAAGAAATCAGTTAAGCCACAGACTGTGGAAGATATTTGCAACCTATGTCTCTGACAAAGACTTGTACCAAATATAAAAGAATTCCTACACTCGCCCTGGCCAGGGCTCAGTGGTTAGTGTCGGCCAGTGGACGGAAAGGTCTGTAGTGCGATGCCCAGTCAAGGGCACGCTCCTTGGATGCAAGTTCCCCAGCCCTGGCAGGGCATGTGTGGAGGCAGCCAACTAATGGGTCTCCCGCACTGATATATTTCCCTCCCTCCCTCCTTTCCACTCCAGAAATCAATTGGAAAAAACATCCTCAGGTGAAGATCTTTTTAATCCTATATTCAACAATAAAAAGACAAAGAACCCAATTTGTTAAATGGTCAAAACCCTTAGAACAGACACTGCACAAAAGCAGGTGCACCAAAGGCTAGCAGGCAGGGAGGAAGCGCCCATCGCCACTGGCCACTGGTCCAGGGGGACCCTCACTGACCCGTGAGGAGATGGCACTGCTCAGGCTCCGCGGGCCGCAGGAGAGGAGGAGAGGGGGGAGCACAGGAACTCGCGCTCACTGCTAGCGGAGGAAAAGGCACAGCCCTTTTGCAAAACGGGCAGGTTCATGAACCGGCGGCCATGCAGCGAGCCTGTGGGCCCCCTCGAGGATGCGCCCAGAAGTGCATCTAGAGAAGACGGCTACCGCGGCAGGTCCACGGGCAGCCCCTCGGAAGGAAGGAGCGAACTGCAGGGACACATGCAACAGCAGGGAGGCCTTTCCAGGGCTGTGCTGAGCGACAGAGGTGAGGTGTGCAGCGCGCGCGCGCACACACACACACACACACACACACTGTGTAAGATCACTCACCTGACAGCCAGAACAGGTAGAACTAACCTGTGGCCATAGAAACAGCAGTGTTGCTGCGGGGGGATGACTGATGTCTGGCAAGGGGTGTAAGGGAACTTTCTGGGCTCTAATTTTTGTTGTTAACCTTCACCCGAGGATGTATCTTCCCAGTAATTTTGAGAGAGTGGAAGGAAGGGGAGACAGAGAGGAACATCGCTATGAGAGAGACGTATTGATTGCTTGCCTCCCACACAGGTCTGGGCTCTATTTTCTTTTAACCAGTTTACAGAGTAAACTCGGGTATATTGCCACTGCAGTAAAGACGACCGCCTCAGCTTTGCGCAGTGGCAGTATTAGCCAAAGAGGTTTATACGAGGCACAATTATTGCTAATTTAAAAAAAAATGCCCTTGCTGGTGTGGTTCAACTGAAGGGTCCTGGGTTTAATTCCAGTCAAGTCATCCCCAGTAGGGGGCGTGCAGGAGGTAGTCAATCAATGATACCCTCTCATCACTGATGTTTCTCTCTCCCTCTCCCTTCCTCTCTGAAATCAATAAAAAGTATTAAAAAGATTACCGCTTCATAATCTTTTTTTAAATATATTTTTATTGATTTCAGAGAGGAAGGAAGAGGGAAAGAGAGATAGAAACACCCATGGTGAGAATCTTGATCGGCTGCCTCCTGCACACCCCCTACTGGGGAATGAGCCTGCAACCCAGGCATGTGCCCTTGACCAGAATCAAACCCGGGACCCTTCAGTTCGTACGCTGACGCTCTATCCACTGAGCAAAACCAGTTAGGGCTGGGCTCTATTTTGATATGTATTAATCAAAACTGAGGGAACACAATATTCAAAATCTTAGTATTTCACTGCATACAAGTCACATTTCAATGTTTAAAGCAAAATGTCCTGACTGCTGTGTGTTAATGCTGGATGGACTCACACTGCTATCGGATGTTGACTGAAAGATGGCTATGAGTGGCTCGGTTCTGAGAACTTGTACAATGAGGCTGAAATGTGAGGGGCAGGTTAAGATGCCTCCCCCCAACACTCTGAGCCCCTGGGGCACCACACCTTCTCCCAGTGATTCACCCAACCACTAATCTGGGGGCTGCGGTGCAGGGTTCTGCAGATGTAATTCAAGTCCCCGTCAGCTGACCTTAAGACAGGGCGGCATCCAGTGGCCTGGCCCAATCACAGGAGCCCTGTCCATCTGGGACTGGAAGTCAGAGACACAATGTGAGCGAAACGGGGCTGCAGGAGGTTCCCCACAACTGGCTTCGAGAGGGAGGGCCCTCAGTGAGGACCTGAGAGCCCCCAGCCGAGAGCCTGCCAGCCAGGAAACCTGGTCGCCAGCCCCTCAACCGAAAGAACTGAATTCTGCTGCTCTGAGCTCTAGGGAGGAACGCCGCTCAAGCCCACATGAGGGCGCTGCGCTCAGGAGGGTCCAGAGAAGCCACGCCAGACGCGCACCCAGACACTGGGTGTGAACTCAGTTATTTAGTTATTTAGGGAGGGAGGGGGGTGGGAGAGAGGGATAAACATCCACAACCTTGTTTGGAATACAGGATGACGCGCCAACCAACGGAGACACAGGCCAGGGCCAGCTTGGCGTCATTTACTATCCTGATTCGTGATAACCAGGCTGATGCAAGTAAAGGACTTGAGCCGAAGCCCGGGCTGCCGCCAGGTGCCGCGGGTTTAGGGAGCTCGCCCTCTAGCCCACACTTCCCCCACGTAGACTACAAGTGGGGCCCTGCCGAGTGCCATCCTGAGGCACCAAGGTTTCCAGTTTGATGCCCAGTCAGGGCCCATACGAGAAGCAGCCAGTGATCGTATGGATGGGTAGGCAACAAATCGTCCCCCCCCCCACTTCTCTTTAAAACCAATTTTTTAAAAAATGGAGGTGGTTACAGCACCAATTTTACCTGGTTTGGTGCGCACCTCACCATTATCAGTTTTACTAGCATTAGCAGTAGCACAGTAAACTTCAGAGGCAGGGACATTCAAAAGCATAGATCCAAACTGCTTTCATCTGCCTCCAAAACTTAAAACAAAATGAAGTTATAATTCATTTTTGATCTGAGAGCAGGTGAGCCAGGAGACTGCGGGCGGCCTAGCGCAGGTGCCCGGGGGAGAAGGCAGGGTCGGTCCTCTGTTGCTGTCACTCAGCTCTCAGAATTAGCCCTCCCTCCTCAGGAAGGAATATTCTCAGGAAGAATGTGGAAGGTCATTAATAACCTCCTAGACGCCAAATCAACTGTCTTTTCTGTCCAACTCTTCCTTGACCTCTGAACCAATGTGACAGTGACCAAGTCCCGCCCTCCCGCATCCCAGGGCGCACCCTGTTCCTCCAGGGCCACTCCATCCTAGGAGAGGTTGAGAAGGACACGCAACTGGCTTTAGCCATTATGATGCCACCTCCTAAATCTTTATCTCCAGCATAAATCTGTCTTCAGCTCCAGCCCAAAACCTCCAACTGCATGCTAGTAGCCCGGCCGCCCAAAACACCTCAGGTTTAACCTAAAACCAAGTGCCAAGTCCCCTCCTGAGGGGGTCCCTGCCAGGCACTGCCCAAGCATAAACAGGTGAAAATCCCACCTCAGGGAGGAGGTGAGTGAGGGGCAGGCAGGAAGCCACGTAAGGAAATAATGAAGGACACCCTAAGTGCAGCAGGAAGTGCAGTGCTCAGGAGCGGGCAGTGCGAACCACACCCGGAGAGGTGCGCCTCAGTGAGGGCAGGGCGGACGGCAGGGCGGACGGCAGGGCGGACGGCAGGGCGGACAGGGCGCTCACAGGACATTGGGAACACTCAGCAGAGGAGTGAGGGACCCGCGTTTCAGAGGTTTGCTCTGGCTGACCATGCTGCCCACCCCTCCTGCCTGCCTGCAGCCGCCACCCTTCCTCAGTCTACCCGGCCCCAAATCAGGGCTACTCCCACCCACCGGTTCCTCGCTCCTGCGGCACTGCCCTCACTCGGGGGTAACGGCTCCTCATCTGGTGCCCTCTCAGTTCTAAGCACCTGCACACTACCTATGCTCCTCCTAAATGTCCCCTCACCCCTGAACCCTCCAGCCCTCCCTCCCACTCAGGATGAAAGCACCCCCTTGCGCTTCAAACTGGTCCCGACCTCACCTTTCCATCTCACTCACCCAGCTCCCACCCCAGCTCCCACCCCACTTCTCTCCCTACGCAGCACCACCACCTCCGGCCCCACCCTCAAGTGGCCAATTTGCGCTCTTGGAGCCCCTCCTCTGGAGTCACTCACGGGGCAGCAGCCCTCGACCCAATGAGGGGCATCCACATCCCGCGTGCCCTGCCGACGGCAGCTCGGGCAGCCACTGGCCCCGTCGTCACCTCTGCATCACCAACTAATTAGCAGTCACCTCCATTCGGTTAGTCCTCAATGGACATGCAAGACCATGTTTCACCATCTTGATACGCCAATCACTTCCATTTTATGCCCCAAAATCTGACCCTTAAAATGTGCCTGCACTTCTACTTGGGATATTACTCATCACTTTGTTAAAGTTCCGGTTTCTTATCAGACCCCACTTGTCTCCAGATTATACAAATCCTACATTTCACTCGACCTGACTTCTCTATTTCCAGTTTTCTTTTCGCACAACTGTTGGAGGCAGTCTGCGGAGAGCTAACACTGGCTGCTCGTCCGCATTCTGAGGGTGCTTCCTAGCATGCCATTCATCTAAGGTCCTCCGTGCCCTCCCGAGGGGCATTTCCCGGGCATGTCTCCCCGCCTTTCCGGTGGAATGTCACAGTGCTTGTCCAAGACACTGCCACGCCTGCTGGAGCCAGGCCACAGTGAGGTCACCCGGGCCTCCACGCCCCTCGGGGACACCCACGGCCGCAGGCTCGCCGCACCATGATGCTGCATTCTAGGGGTGCTGCATTCTGAGGGTGCTGCATTCTAGGGGTGCTGCATTCTGAGGGTGCTGCATTCTAGAGGTGCCACATTCTGGAGATGCTGCATTCTGAGGGTGCTGCATTCTAGGGGTGCCGAATTCTAGGGGTACTGCATTCTAGGGGTGCCACATTCTGAGGGTGCCGCATTCTAGGGGTGCCACATTCTGAGGGTGCCGCATTCTAGGGGTGCCGCATTCTGGGGGTGCTGCATTCTAGGGGTGCCGCATTCTGGGGGTGCTGCATTCTAGGGGTACTGCATTCTGGGAGTGCTGCATTCTGGGGGTGCCGCATTCTGGGGGTGCTGCATTCTGGGGGTGCTGCATTCTGAGGCCGGGAGAGGCTGGCCCTAAGTGCCTCCCCTCCCGGGAGAATCTTCAATGGTTAGCATCACTCCTTCCCACAGACACAGGAGACGACGCAGTGAACCCAATGCCCCCCGGCTGGTGCCAGTCCCGCAAAGAGGCGAACCCGGGACTGCGCGCCTCAGGAGGTCCGCCGGGTCCTGTCTTCCCTGACCCGTTGGCGCCATGAGCTTGGAGCCAGTGGCTCTGGCCCGGGGCTTCGGCCCGCTGCACCGGCTGCACGAAAAGCCTGGCATCTGCCTGGCGAAGCAGCGAAGAGCTCGCCGCCCTGCGGCCCGCGCGCGGGTGTCGGGGCTGCCCGCTCGCCCTTCATGGAACCATCGTCCCACAAGGGCTCCTCCCCGACCCGCTGCGGTGCGGCCTGTTGTCTAAACGACAGACAGCAGCGGGAACCCAGGCGGACTCTCCGAGCCCCGTTAGACCGCCGCCCGGGGCGCCGCGCGGGGACTCGCTTCCTCGAACGCTTTACGCTCAGCGTTTAGGAAAGCGCCGCGCCGGGCGGACAGCCAGCCCGGGAGCGGCCGCGGTGCACCGGCTGGCGCCCGGCTAACGGGATGAGAGGGGACCGGGGAGGCCCGGCGCGGCGGCCCAGGGCGGGGCCCCGGGAGAGGGCGGCGGCCGGAAGGAAGAGGGAGGATGCGGACAAAGCGGAGCCGGCCCGCGCCCTCCCCGCGTCCCCCGCCCCGCGCGCCGCCTTCCCGGGGGCGGCCACCTCCCCCGGCGGCTCCCGGGCCGCAGCTGTTCCCGGAACGGCCGCCCCCGCTCGCAGCCGGGGACGCGGGGCCGGGACGAGGATGCGGGGCCGGGAGAGAATGGGAGGCCGGGACGAGGATGCGGGGCCGGGACGAGGATGCGGGGCAGGGAGAGAATAGGATGAGGGAGGAGCAGAACCGGGGCTGCGGGGCCAAGGCCCCCGCACCGGGAGGCCGTGGGTGCGGCGCCGGAACGGGAGGGAAGGGAGCCGGGCGCCGCGCTCACCGTGCTGCTCGCGGGCGCGCTCGCGCTGTCAGCTCCGGGCCCGGCGCGTGCGCGGGCGGGACAGCGGGGCCGCCGCCTCGGCCGCCCGGTGCGACTCCGCGTCACGAGCGAGGGGCGCCGGCGCGGGCTCCCCGCAGCATCCTCGGCCGTCCGCGCGCTGTCCCCGCCGCTTCCCTCGCGGCCGCCGCCCGCGCCCCTCCGGCTCCTGCCCGCCGCCGCCGCCGCCGCCGAAGATGGCGTCTCGCGCCCCTCCCCCGGCTGGCCCCGCCCCACAATGCCGCGCGCCGCGTGACGTCACCCGCCGGGCGCGGGGGGCGGGGCCGTCGTGCTGGGCCTGGGGGCGAGGCACTCCGCGGGCCGGTCCGTCTCCGAGGGCCGTGTGTCCCCTCGAGCCTCCCCGGGCCCTCGCGGGAGCTCCCATCGCCTCCCTCCGAGGCCGGCCCGGCCCGCCCAGCGCGAGGGCCGGAGGGATGGACGCTCGGCCGCCGGTGCCGGGCGGAACGGAGATGCCCCTCCCCCCCGAGAGCTCCCGCCCTCGCCACCAGGCGGCCGGGGCTGCAGAGCCTGACCTCCCGCCCTCGCCACCGGGCACCCGGGCTGCAGAGCCTGACCTCCCGCCCGGAGAGCGCAGCAGGTCAGAGCGCCGGGCCCTGGGCCGCACCCCTGCCCCGCCCGCAGGCCTAACTCAGCAGGGATTCAGCGGGCGCAGCTCGCTCCGTGGGCCACCGGCGCGAACACCCCTCCACCTCCGCACCCATCCACCCCCGCTGCCGCCGGGTCCCAGGTGCAGGACCGGGGCGTCCCTCGCCAGCGGGGCCCGGGCCAGCCCCACCCCTGGCCCCTTGGGATCAGGCTGCCCCTGCAGTGACCGCCCATCACCGCCGCGGTAACCCTGCGGCCGAGTCGCTGGGAAGCACGTGCTCCTGGACGCCCACGGGAGGCCCAGTTCCTTCGCTTCCCTTTAGAAACGCCAAGGGCGGCTGCACAGAGGCGCTGGGTGGTGACACAGCATCCTGGGCCCCGACAGCCCCTCTGCCGCCCGCAGTGACTCAGCCACACTGCCCTCGGGGCCGAGCATGGCAGCTGTGACCACAGTGCGCTGGGCGGGCGAGGAGCCGCTGCCCTGGCCTCCTTCCTCTGCCTGGGACGGATCAGTAACTGTCCTCAAGCAGGGAACCTGCGCTGGCCCCTTCCCATGGGTGGTCTGGATTCTTCCCTCCTGCGGGTGGCTTCAGCCCCTGCCGCCCCCATCCCCCTGCCATCCCGTCCCGTCCCCCTGCCACCGCTCCCTGTAAACCTGAGTGCCTGGCCCTCCTATGCTCTCAAAAGCTGTTTATGGAGCTGGAGGGGTCCCCACAGTAAGAGCGGAGCGGACAGGCGTTGATTCGCAGGGTAACAGGGTTCCTGCTCGTGCAGTGCCACGCAGAGACTGAGGTAAGATGATGCCACGGGGCAGCCGCCAGGGGCCTGGGTGCACCCGAGGCGGGCAAGTCAGAGGAGAGCTAAACACTAGGAAGGGGCCTTCGTGGGTTTGGCCCAGTGGACAGAGTGTCGGCCTGCAGACTAAAGGGTCCCCCAGTTCAATTCCAGTCAAGGACACATGCCTGGCAGGGGACTCCATCCCCAGTAGGCGGCGTGCAGGAGGCAACTGATCCATGATTCTCCCTCATTGTTGATGTTTCTATCGCTCTCCCTCTCCCTGCCTCTCAGAAATCAATATATATATATATTATATGAGAAGACCAGGAAAGAGCAAAGCCTCAGGCAGAAGTCCTCGGTAAGGAAGGAGCCCCCGTGCTGGAAAAGGCCAGCTCATCCCCTCACCCCCCTTACCCCCAGGCATCTGAACTGGCAAGGCGGCAAGACCCCCCCTCACCCAGGGCAGTGGCTGGAGCACCCTCACCCAGGGTCTCACAGTCAGCAAGCGCCCTGTGGCTGAGCTGCCCTGAATGTCCGTCCTCCCTCCTGTTCAGCCCTCGGATCCTCCAGCGGCTATGAGAGGCTCGCCAGCCCCCATCGCAGACGCCCTGACCCCCCACGGCCTGAGCAGAGCAGGCAGCCCTGGGTCGGGCTGAGGGGGAGCTCTGCGTCCCCCAGGGGCCACTCACATGGCCGGCGGGGAGGGCCGGCAGATGGGGGTCAGTGCAGGGGGCTGCAGGGAAGGAAGCACAGTGCCGGATACGAACAAACTACACCACCCTTTGTCTCTGAATGTTTACCCTGAATGTCCATGGCTGTGCCCAGGGGCAGCTCTGGGAGGCAGGGGGGCTGGGACTCCCCTGCATCCTGAGGGGCCTGGCCCCACCCCAGTAAAGCCCTGAGAAGGAGGGAGGGAGGGAAGGGGGAGGAAGAGGAGAGAAGCCAGGGCTGCCGCTGGCAGCACGCTCGCCCCTCCCCCATCGCAGGCACCAAAGGGCCAGCGTGAGGCCTGAGCAGGAGCTGCTGAGCCTGAGCCAGGAAGGCGGTCTGGTGGCCATGGGATCAGGACCAGGGTCAGGGCCGACCTGGGCTCCCTCCCCTTTGCTCCACACCGTACATCACTGGCCGGTAGGTCACACCCAGTGGGTCTCCAGCTTCAGCTCTGAAAACGGTGTCTATCAGGGGCCCAAGGTGCTTTTTGCTTCATTTTTTTTATTGCATTTTATTTAAGTATATTTGTATTGATTTCAGAGAGGAAGGGGGAGAAAGAGAGAAAGAAACATCACCATGAGAGAGAATCTTGATCAGCCGCCTCCTGCAGGCCCCCCACTAGGGATGGAGCCCGCAACCCAGGCCTGTGCCCTGACCAGAATCGAACTGGGAACCCTTCAGTCTGCAGACCAGTGCTCTATCCACAGAGCCGCACAGGCTAGGGCTTACTGCCTTTTTAGAGAGAAAGAGAGAAACATCGATGTCAGAAAGAAACATCTATTGGTTGCCTCCCACATGTACCCCAACCCACAACCTAGGTAAGTGTGGGCATCAAACCCACAACCTTCCGGTGTACTGGACAATGGTTCAAACCACTGAGCCGCAAGCCGGGGCGTGCTTGCCTCCTGATTCCTGGTGGCCAGGGCCGGGGTGTTTTTCCTTTAAAGAGCTCCGGCCGCTGCAGTTCAGCCCACTGAGCACTCCCTCAGGCAGGGGAGAAGCAGCAGCCCTTGGTGGGGTGAGGGTGTGGGGACCCCAGGGAAAGCCCACCCACTCCCTGTCTCCCACATTTCCCAGTTGCAGAGAGAAGCTGGGTCCTGCTTGGTGAAGGGTCCGAGCGTCACTGACCAGGCCCGCTGGGCCGGCCTGATTCCTGCACACAGCTGGCGTGGGGTTGCGCAGTCCCAGTCCCAGGCCTTCTGGAGGCCGGGAAGCTTTCACATCTGTGCTTTTGGGGACCCTGAGCTGTCATATAGGAAGGACAGCTCCCTGCTGGGGAGGCCCAGCCATCCTGGCCCCCTGAGCCGCCTTCCAGTGACCCCTGGGGGCACCGGGCTGTGAGGAACGCCATCCCAGAGCCATCAGTGGCCCCGGGATGCCCCCAGATGAAGACTGATGTCCAAGTTTGGACAGGGGGGACACATGAGTCCTTACTATGCAAAGATGGACACGTCCTCTCAGGGACTCATGGGATATCTCAGGAGATGTGCTGGACTCCCCCCCCCCCCCCAGTGTGGCACGGAGACTGGCCGGTTCCCTGGTTACCTACACGGTCGGCCAGGGGCTGGGAGGGGGTCCAAGTGAGGGAGACTTACCGAAACGATGTCACGGGCCCAGCCGGCGTGGCCCAGCACTGACCTGGAGCCAGAAGGTCACGGTTTGATTCCCGGTCAGGACACAGGCCCAGGCTGCGGGCTCAGTCCCCAGTGGGGGGCATGTGGGAGGCAGCTGAGCAGTGACTCCTCATTGATGTTTCTCTCTCACTGCCTCGTCCTCCCTTGAGATCAACACAAGTATATTTTTTAGAAAAGAGATTCTATCACCAGTTGACACACACTGTGATGGCAACAGGCAGTGGGTCTGGGGCCTGGGGTACAGGACGTGTCATGGGAAACTGACATTCTGCACTGGGGATGTCCCCTCGACTTTTTATGAAAATACTCAACCATGCAGGAAAAGTGTGCGTGAACCTCCACGCACCCACGCGGAGGACCCACGGCGACCACGCGCCTGCTGCTTTATTACCTGTCTCAGGTGATCCACCCTCCGGCCACGAATCCATCTTGTTTTTCTTTTTTTTTAACGCATCTCAGAGCAAGTTGCACACTTCAGTCCTCTTCCCCCTGAACACCTTCGCACGCGTATCATTAGCCGAGTTGGGCATGTGTTTTTAGGGAAAATTCACACACCGCGAAACGGACACATGGTCAGGCTACCGCCGATGAGCTCCGGAACATGCTCCCGCCTGCGTGACGGACAGGAGCTGCAGAGAGGCTGGGTCCTGGAGGAGCTGGGGCCACCCCCTCCCCTTTCCACCTGGGACTGCTGCCGTCCGGAAGGGCGTGGCCTTGTTCAAGGACACAGACCTGGGCCACCGCAGACCAGCAGGTGGATAGCTTTTTCCAGCTTTTATACAAAAATAGCCACGCAGATGCAGGTCTGCTGAGTCGGCGCAGGCCGCTCCCGGCCACAGCTGCGCCCCCTCTGTGAACGGGGTGCCTGACAACACTCCCGGGGCTCCCTCCACCAAGCGAGGCCTCCCCACCCTCTCCAGAGAGACCAGTCTCCTCTCATCATTGTGAGGCTTCTGGGCACAGACCCCACCTTCATTCCTGCGGTATCTCCTGCCCCATCCTCCTCCACAGAACTCACACCTCGCTCAGGTTCTTGAATGGAGCGCTTCTCAGTCAGCGGGGGCTGAGGGGTGGATGGATAGATGGATGGATAGATGGATGGATGGGCGGATGGATAGATGGATGGGCGGATGGATGGATAGCCCGACCAGCAACGGAGTAAACAGTCAACACCAGGTGCTGGCTGTTATCAGCGCTGATGAGTCCTGGTGTCACCTGCTCCCCCAGCTCTGCTCTGCTCCCTGGGGCTGCCCCCTGGGGTGGAGGGGGAGTTACCTCACACCAGTGCTGGTCTGGCTCACCCAACCAGGCTCGTTAACCCCCCTGGTCCCCACAACCCACCTGCCCGTCCTCTGAGCAGGCTTCCCTCCTTCCTCCCCGGCAGGCACCTGCTGTCTACACCCTGCGTGTGTGGATGGTGGTCACCCAGTGTTGTCTCTAGCGGATTTCTCGGTCCCTGTATGTTGTGGTGGATTCCGTCATGTTTGGGAGAAGAGGGTCACGTCTCTCCTCCTGCCAGGCCTCTGTGTTGGTCCAGCCTGGATCACACGACCCCAGAAATGCCCAGGAGAAAGGTGACCTGTGGGTGGGAGGCAGGCTAATGGTGGACTCAGCCCAGCTGGCATGGCTCAGTGGTTGAACATCGACCTATGAACCAGGTCAGGATTCAGTTGCAGGCTCCATCCCCAGTAGGGGGCGTGCAGGAGGCAGCTGATCAATTATTGTCATCATTGATGTTTCTATCTCTCTCTCCTCCCTCTTTGAAATAAAAATATTATATATATATATATATATATATATATACACACACACACACACACACACACACTAAAGGTGGACTCAGAGGTTCCTCCAAGGGCAGCAGACTCCAGCCCAGGAGCAGCTTCTGCCCCACCCACCACCAGTGCAGGGGGGAAGCCAGGCCTGAGGGAACCCTGGAGCAGGCAGAGCTGGCCACCCGCCCACAGGAAGGCTCTCAGCCCTGCAGGTGTTTAGCGCCCTAAACAAGCTGCCAACTGTGCCAGGCTCTGCTCAGCTCTGGAGGGCAGCCTGGAAGAGGAGGCAGGCCTGACTAGGGAAACACACATGCATTTGCCATCGCAGAGGGCTAGAACGGGAAAAGCCCAGTCTCAGGATGCCCAGGTCAGCCCCTCACCTGGACTTGGCAGGTCCAGCTGAGCCTCATGTGCCCTCGGCCTCTACCCAATGTCAGCACCTGGAAACCTGTCTGCATAGAAACTCAACTCGGTGGCCACGAGCTGCCCTGACCCCTGGCTTTGACACAAATCATCTCGCACCCATTTCCCACTCTCGGCCCATTTTACAGATGGAAAAACTGAGGTTATGAGAGGGGAAATGGACCACTAGGCCTCGGCTCCGATGTGGCCTCCACCCTAATGCCCACTTCACCACAGTAAATGAGATGGAAGCTTTGCCCATGCTCTCGGCCCTGGGGAGGAGATTCAGGCAGAGGCTTTTAGCAGGGCTTCTGCAAATTTCCATCGATTGATTCATTCCAGAAGCTGCTGATCCATCAGACATAAATCCTGTTCTTTTCCAGGACCACTCATCGACCCAACCCAATTCCCAAGTGCCCTCACAGCTTTGAGATGATTCCTAATCACAGGCTCAACATCATAGACGCATTCTCAGACAGCCTGGAGGCAGAGTCGGAGACCTAGGCGCAGACTGGGCGGTTCCCTCGGGCCTCCGAGAGCCTGGTCCAGGCCTCTCCTGCCTCCGGGGGCTCCACCAGGTGAGACCTGGCCTCCCTCCCAGGGTCTCTGGATCCATCCTGAATGCAGGCTGCTCTCATCCTGATTCCCTGAGTAATGGCATCTGCAAAGTCCGATTCTTTTTGTGAATACATTTTTATCGATTTCAAAAAAGCAGGAAGAGGGAGAGTCACTCAGGAGTCAGCCGATCAATGATTCTCTCTCATCACTGATTCTCTCTCTCCTTCCCTTCCTCTCTGAAATCAATAAAAATGTACTTTAAAAAAGTCTAAGAGAGAGTTTACATTGCCTTGCAGGGACACAGCCTCGCAAACCCACTCCTGGACTGGCAGCCCTGTCCCAAGCCCCCACCCGCCCAGCCCACACTCACACTTTCGCGGGGGGAGGGGACCCTCCCAGCCCATGCTCAGGCTTTCGGGGGGACCCTCCCAGCCCATGCTCAGGCTTTCGGGGAGACCCTCCCAGCCCATGCTCAGGCTTTCGGGGGGACCCTCCTAGCCCATGCTCAGGCTTTCGGGGGGACCCGCCCAGCCCACGCTCTCACCCCTGGACCACAGAAGCAGCCCACCTGTGGCACCTGCAGGCCAGCGGATCTAGCAGAAGCTCTGCCTGGCGGAGCTGTCCCACACCCTGAGGTCACTGGGGCAGCCCCTCGCCATGCGCTCCCTGTTGTTACCCGGTCAAGGGTCCCGGAGCCCCAGCTGTGCTCACCCACAGCTTACTCCTGCGAGGCGCCCGGGCAGGGAGGGGCTGGGGGTACAGACAGACTCTGCCTGCACAGTCGGAGGCCACGTCCTCTGCGGTGGGCAGCCGTGGCCCCCGGTGGCCCCTGAGCCCTGCGTCTCCACCACCAGCTGGTCAGAGCCCATCTTTTTAAAAATATGTTTTTTGAATTATTTCAGAGAGGAAGGGAGAGAAACATCAGTGAAGAGAGAGAACCGTTGCTCAGCTCCTCCGCACACCCCACCCTGGGCCTTGACCCCACAACCCAGCACGTGCCCTTGACCAGAATGGAACCCAGGACCCTTCAGGCTGACACTCTATCCACTGAGCGACACTGGCCAGGGCAGATCCTATCTCATCTGCACCAGAGGAACAGGACCTGTGCGGACAGGGACCCTGCAAGGCCCTGGCCATGGCGAGGCCTGCTGGGCCCCGCCAGCACCCAGGATGGGCAGGGCAGCTGCTCTCAGGACAGGATTTCCTGGCAGATGGACTGGCCTTTCACAGCCAGCGCCAGCAATTTGCCCGTCTGCCCAGCGTGGCTGCTGGGCGCTGGGGGCGGGGGAGAGGCAGCTTTGATAAAGCAACAGACCAGCAGCCTGAGGCCTCCCCACCTGGACTCTGCCCTTGTTAGTCCTGCCACCTGCTGCCCCCCGCGCCAACCTGGGTGCTTTGATGGGGAACTGGTCTTGGGGGCTGTGCTGGCGGCGGTGGTGGGGGGGGAAGGGTTGAAGGAAGACTCGGGGGAGCGTATAACCCCAAATACCTGGATGGAAACCACCCTGGACAGACCAACCTCGCCCTCCAGCGGCCCGAGGCCCCCTCCTCCCGCGGCTCTGACCGGGTTTCCCCTGGGCAGGCGAGGACAGCAGAGTGGAGAGATCTGAGGACGTGCAAGTGCAGGCCCATCGCCAGCACCACAGGCGCGGCCGGGAGCAGCTGGGGCGGTTCAGCACATGGATCAGTCATGTCCTGTGGCATGAAAGGGAAGAAATGACTTTCCTGGAAGCCGGGCGTTTGCGGGGAGGGTGAGCAGTACTTCTGAGCTGGGACACTGCGTGGCAAGGCTGCCCCGCGAGCCGGGCAGGGGCACCCGACGACAGGGTGGCCCAAGAGGCGGCACCTGTCTCATCCTCTGCCTAGAGCAGGGCGGGCGCAGTGGTGCCCTGAGCCTTGCTCAGGGAGTGAAGCAGCAGCGCGAGGCTCACCTCCCCGGTTGGTCTGAGGCCTTGGAGGCTCGGAGGACGGAGGTATCGCCTGACGGGAGCGGCCCACATGCTGCGACATGGAGGGCCCGAGGGCACCGAGCTGGGGAGAGGCGCCAGGCACGAAAGGCAGACACTGTGCTTCCACTGCCCCGAGGTCCCTGAACAGTCAGACTCAGAGACAGAGACAGAAAGATTGGGGGGGCAGGGGGAGGGGAGGGGCTGGGAAGGGAGGGGCTGGTGTGTCAGGGGTCAGCGGTTCAGTCTGGGAAGACAAAACGTTCTGGAGGTGATGGTGGTGACGGCTGCACAGTGTGAAGGCGCTCAGAGCCGCGGAGCTGCACATGCAGAAACGGTGGACTTCACACGCATTTTCACACACACACACACACGCACGCGCATGCACACACACACACACACGTCTGCGGTCCACTTGGGCCTCTAGCCCTTGGCATGTCTGTTGAGGTGACCTCACTCCATGGGAGGCGCTGCCCGCACAGGGGTCAGGTTCCTAAGAGGGATGCCCCCCAGCCACACCCACCCCTTCTCCTTCTCCTCCCAGGAAAGGTGAGTGACGGCCACCTCCACCTGACCTGTAGCCCCTGGCAGCTCCTGCAGGCTCAGGTCACAGTCCCATTCCCAGTCAGGGCCCGTGGGTTGTGGGCTCGATCCTCAGTGAGAGGCATGCAGGAGGCAGCTGATCGCGGATTCTCTAATCATTGATGTTTCTCTCTCCCCCTGCCCCCCTGGAAATCAATAAAAACCTATTTTTAAAAAAACCACAAGGGAAGAGCAGCGTCAGAGTGGTGTGGGGGGGCCCGGGTCCCCCCTGCCCTCCGGAGGGCCACTCTGGCCCCGCAGGCGAATGAGAGCAGCTGAAATACCAGTGCCCACAGGGCCCCAGCACGCAGGAGGAAAGAGACTCAACTTCACTTTACTTTTTAATTCAGAAACAGGAGCATTAACTTTCCTTTGGCACGTAAGAAATTAAGCCTCTTAAGCCTCTTTTCTTTTTTTAAGGTTGAAAAGATGGGGTTTTATGCACATACACAAAAACACTCCTTTGCTAAACAGCTTTGTTGAGCTGTACATACAACTCACCCAGTGAAGTGCGCATCTCGGTGTCTGGTGGGCTTTCCTAGTGTATCACAGAGGCTTCTGGGGAAAGCGGTGTCCCCCCCCCCCGAGGTAGCCCCCAGAAATGCCTCACCCCCCACGGCTGTGCCGGGGAATCGCCTCACACCAGCTGGCCTGGGGGCCTGAGCATACACATTTCAGGGTCAAAATAATGTTGCGTACCATTTGTTCTTTTATTTGCGACTGAAAGTGACATTTTCCACAGAGAATCCAAGGAGGGAGCCCTGCCCTGGCCGGTGTGGCTCAGTGGTTGAGCGCCGTCCCAGACGCCCAGAGGTCACCAGTTCGGTTCCCGGTCAGGACACCGGCTGGGCTTCAGGCGCCATCGCCGGTGGGGGGTGCGGGAGGCAGCCGGTCGATGTTGCTCTCTCACGGATGTTTCTCTCTCCCTCTCCCTTCCTCTCTCTGAAATCAATGCAAACATTAAAAAACAACAGAAGCCATCTGTTTGCCAAATGGCCCGCTTACTGACGTGGCCTGGCTGCTGAGGCAGGTGTGCCCTCCTGCTGGTGTGACCGCCACCCCCCAACAGTGCTGGCTTTAAAAGATTTAAAAGGGGGTGGGGTTTAAGCACACGGGGAGCTCTCCCAGGTGCCTCTACCGGAGCAGCCACCCCTGCTCCCGCGTCTGCCCCGCGCAGGGCGGCTGCACTGCGGGGCGTGGCCCCTGGCCCCTGGCCCCTGGGGGCGGGGGCACTGCAGCAGCTGCCGTCGCTCCCCTCGAAGGCGTCCGGTGAAGGCTCGTCACGCTTCCGTGTTCCCCACTGCACGTCGGTGGAATTGAAACGCAGCACACAGACAGGCACACAGGGCTTGGGTTTTATTTAATGTGACCAGAGCCACGTGGAGCCACATCCTGCCTGCTGCCTGGCACGGCCATACGCCGGGGCCCAGGGCGAAGGGGTGGGACCCTGGCCACCGACGGGCAGTGAGATGCCGGAACACACTCCCAGAACCAGCTGATTCCCGCCAAGCATGCATGGGGCGCAGGCGGGGGTGGCTGGCGGGCTCCTAGCTGCTGGTCTTCTGCTTCGGCCGCAACTTGTTCCAAACCCTCTCCAGGGCCGCTCTGCCCATGAAGAAGGTGATGGCAAAGTTGCGCTTGTACCAGTCCCTGCAGGGGAACGGAAAGCGGTGACCCCCAGTCAAGCATTGAGGACCGACCCAGAGGCGAGTGACCTGACTGCCCCCTCCTCTCCGCCCCCGGCCCCCTCCTCTCTCGGCCCTCAGGAAAGCCAGACGTCCCTAACGCCTTCCCACCCTCCACCTGGAATTCACAGGCTGAGAACAGGCAACTGCGGGATGCCCAGCGAGGAGGTCCCTGCAGGCCGCCTGGTTTTTGCTGGAAGCCTGCAGAGGAGCCCTCTGAAGCCGGGGCCTCCCCGGCCCAGGCCTCCCGCAGGGGCAGTGACTGAGCGAGGGGGCCTCCCCGGCCCAAGCCTCCCGCAGGGGCAGTGACTGAGCGAGGGGGCCTCCCCGGCCCAGGCCTCCCGCAGGGGCAGTGACTGAGCGAGGGGGCCTCGCTGGCCCAGGCCTCCCGCAGGGGCAGTGACTGAGTGAGGGGGCCTCGCTGGCCTTGGCACTGACCTGCCTCAGAAGCATGAGACAAAGCACCACCGTGAACGGCGAGTGCCAGCGTCCCAGCGCCCCGGGCCTCTCCGGCGAGGTGGCCTGCGCTTCTGTGTAAGTTGGGTCTCTAAAGTGACCGTTCCACAGCTTCTCTGACCAAGACGGGGCTGGGGCCCACGGTC